>QOCX01002395.1:0-22615 GCA_005959815.1 Sarcophaga bullata | reverse complement strand
TTTTTAATAATTTTTTTTTATTTTATTTTTCATATTGTTTTTAAGAGTTTGTTTTTTTAGGGGCGCATTTACTTTTATTGCAAAATAAATGCACAACAATACAGGGGGATTTAAATTATGGCCTATTACAGCGGCCTATTTAAAAGAAGAAAAGAAGAAAATAAAAATGAAATACATTGTATGGAGTGGAAAGTAATATAAATAGAGGGAAATTATTTTGGTCATTCGTCTGTATTAAACAAAAATTAAAAAAAAAAAAAAAAAAAATTAATAGCGCGGCTGTATAGGACAATCCGTGAATTTTACATTGTAGTTTGAACCTGCAACCATACGAGTTTCAATTGATCTAGAAACCGCATCAATTGGCAATTGACTCTGAGTTTCATCGAAAAATTTTCTTCAGTGATGTCGCCTTGGTTTAGCAGGTCGTATGTTGGCTTATTAGACGTGGGGCCTCAGTTCAAACCGCAAGTCAGACATCAAAACGAAAATATGAAAAAAATATTTCACCAGCGATTTCTGATAAAAAAAATCTAAGAATAAGTAAAACTGTCATAAAAAAGTTTCTCACAAATCTTTCGTTCGGATTTGACTTTTAACTGTAGGTCCTACACACACAACGTCAGTGGTCGAAATCCTGACTAAAGGAAATACAGCTCGTACAAGAACTGAAGCTAAACAAAATTCGTTTTATGATTGGAATCATTTAAAACTGGAGGAAAATGAGCATTTATTATGAAAGAATTGGGTTTACTGATGGCCAAGATGTCATATCTCAAGCCATTAAAGAGTCTCCATTACATTTACTAAAATAGACATTCTGGCGCGATTTGCATTCTGTTGTCATAGTGGGTCTTTATTACTTTTGAAATTAGGAAATGCGGTCGTTACATTACACTACCTGTTGTAATGAATTTGTTTTCAAAATTTACTCAGCATGAATGGCACTTGGTTCTATCAAGATAGTGCAACTTGACGTTTGGCTCGCTTACCAAACGATTTATTGCAAAATTAATTTAATGACAGCCTTCTTCCTAGAAGTTGTTCTGTTTACTGGTCTCCCGTGCGAATTAATTTAACACCCCATACTTTTTATGGAACTGAGCTTAAGTCATTGGCTTATGTCGACAAACCAGCAATTGTTGAAAGACAATAGCCCAACCACTACATACTTTTTGGTCTAATAAGCAGTGTATTGGCTTATTAAACTCCGGTCCATGGGTCAAATCTCGACTTAGCCGTGTCGAACAAAACGAAATATGAAAAAATATTACTTCAGTGACTTCCGCTCAACAGTCTTCTGTCAAAATTTTTGGGAGTAAATAAATTTAGAATACGAATTTCTCGCAAATCTGTAGCAAGGAGTGGACTTTAAACTGTAGATCCCACCACTCATGTATAAAATTAACACACACAACATGGGTGGTGTGTGAAGCTAGATTGTAATCCTGACTAAAGGATTGTAATGACCAATAAAATAAGTAAGTAATATACGCCGCTGGCCAATTTTATTGAAAAAGGTAGGCAAAAATTTAACTGATCGAATGGATCATGTAACCCAAAGCCGAAACGGACCTATGCGCGAAGTAATATTAAAAAAAAGAATGTCAGGATATTTTACACCAGATTATAATAAAAAATTTCATTTCCACAATATTTCTGATTTAGATTTTAAGCTCTTAAAAACCGAGCTCTTAAATCGCGAGTCACTTAATTAAATTGCAAATTCACCGTAAAAGGCAAAAATTCTTTTCTAAACTCTTTTTTTTTGTGACTCAAAAGCTTAAATTTTTAAGTATTTTTCAATACTTAGTCGAAGAAACATACTGAAAGAAACAAGAAAAAAAGAAGAATAAAAAACTCAAGTCTTTTGATCATTTTGTTGAGCAGGTAAATTGGGTATGAAAAGAAAAACCAGAGAAAAAGAGAAAAAAAACTGTTTGGCATTAAAGAAAATACTTATGCTAACAATAGCAACAACAACAAAAACCAAATGCTGATATAAACGCTCATGCTGTTGCTATTACTTTTACTGCCATAATAGCAATAGCAACATCAACAACAACAACAACAACAAACAATTGCATACACTTAAACAAAAGCATTTGCTAATGGTAAAAAATATGCAACACATTCACGCACACCCTCATCCACAAAGCCACACACACACACACAAGAGCACTTAGATGGATATACATGGTAGAAGAATTTGTGGCACATAATTTAGCCAGCCATCATACAACAACCAACAATAGCAATAGAATAGCAGCAGTAGCAGCAGTAGAAGTGGCAATAACAAGAACAATAGCAACAAAAACAAAGTCTAAAATGGTGGCATAAGTTTTAAACTAAAACGAAGTAAGGATAGGTAAAAAGGGAAGAATAAGGAAAAAGAGAAGAAAAAAAATGCAAAATTATGCCTGAAATAACAAGAGAATTTGTTTGCTTGTGTATGTGGCTGTGGATGCAGGAAATAAAAGAGCACATTTCATGGAAAAGCAAGTATGGGTGTAAAGATATACAACAACAACAACAACAACAAGAGCAACAACACAATATGCAAAACAAAACAATTTGTTTTTTCACGGAAAACAACAACTCATGCAGCAACAACAATAACAGCAACAACTATGAAGGGCTATATATTTGATTGCTAAAAACATGGCATATTCTTGTTGCTGTTGCTGTTGTTGTTGTTGTTGTTGTTGTTGTTGTTGTTGTTGTTGATGTTATTTTAAATGCATGAAAAGCATACAAAACCATCCTGCTAACAACCAAGCACAACACAAATCCACACGTACATACATATGTTCTCTTGGTATAAGAGATAGTATCCTTAAGAGTGCACTTACTGTGAGAAAGGAGATGTTGTTAACGGAGAATTGAAAAATCTTTCTATCAAAATTCCTTAATAGATGAATGAGGATTGGGAAAGATGACACTCAGTTGGGCTAATACCTTAAGCTTTCTGTGGCTCTTGACCTTTAGAAGAAATTACTGGCCATTAAAAATTACGTGAGCTGATACTAGGGTCCATTCGTCAATGAAAATATTGTCTAGGACGGACGTCTTTAAGGGAAGAGCTGATTAAGAGGCGATATTATTGTACTCTGTATGTGCTCGGAATGTATGGTTATTGTAGGAGATGTTTGGATGAGAAAGGCACAACTCTCTTCTTTTTGACGTTTTCCACTTTACAGGATCTTAAACTTAGGCATCTTGGTGTATGTCCATATCTTGATCTAGACTATCTCGACCATACATATGTCACCTACAATTCTGGTTAGTTTTTGCTTTGTAGTTTAGAGTTTTTGTGAAAGGAAAACTGAACGCATATTGCCCAAAGTCACCGTTTGTAGTAAATCTCTAATGCTCTGGCCTAATATGTAGCGGAAAGTAACCACAGGGGTTTTCTGGCTTATGGCAGGAATCCTGAAGGTAGTAATTACCAGACTCTGTGCGGTTGGACGTATGTCTGGACATATAGGCTATCCAGATCAGGAGAAGGGAAATTCATTATAAAATTTCTGTGTAAATGTCCCAATGCGAAATTACGATTTGACATCTGTGTACCAATGATTGTACTTAAATGCTAAGTAAACCTGTATGAATGGCAACAGAGATGATTTAGCATCGTTACATTTATTTTGGGATGTAAGATTATTTTCTGAAGTTGTCCGCATGCCTATATATTTACCAGATCGTGAGCAATACTTGGAACAACAGTTCTTGCAAGTTAGCGTAATCTTACAAATGAACTCAGTAAGCTTTATAGGTGGTGAATACAGAAATTGGGGTTTGTTTGCTTAAAAATATCATTAGGAATCCTACTGCCTTTAGGAGAACTTTTCAGGGGAGTATTATCGTTTTCGGTTTCTGAGTTGAAGTTATTTCAAGATTCCCGAAAAGAATTTGATATCCTTCTGATCCATTTTCCAAATCACTAAGCCTTAGTTTCGCTTGTTATCGCATTCAGAGTTAACTGTCTTCATAAGAAATTTTTAAATCCTTCAAAAAAAAAAAAAAAAAAAGGATATTAAGGCAGTCCATTACCCCTTTTGTATTTCTAGTATACAAAAAAGGTGCCAATTGTCCATTCAGAGCTAGTTAAGTAACTGCAGAATAGTGGCAATCATGAATCAATAGTTTAAAAATGACTACTAAAACAGGATAAGTGCATACACATCATATACACACGTACACTAACATGCATAGCTAAACAGCAAAAGAAAGAATGTGAGCAATTTTTTTCAGTCTCATCCATTGTAATAGAGAAGCAAAGGATTCGGTAGTTGAATTTTTAAAAATCTAATAAGTTAAGAAGCTGTACCCTTTAACAGTGGATAATAGAATGTGTACGAGGGTGGATTGAATTTTAAAATTTTATTTTAATTTTGGAATACTTTATCGTACTGTTAACAGAGAATGTTGTTTTGTATTTAAGAAGAGAATAATGAAATATCACAAAGGAAACGGAAACTTAATGGATTGAACACAGAAGGATGTTAGTGTTTTCCACCACCTTAGCTGTTAGCCACATATTATGTTGGTATCTACGATATTTGATAATAACTGTCCGCATAATCAAAGTAAATACCGCTTTTCGGTCTAACCGGTTGATAATCGTTTAGAACCTGTAGCTGTTGTGCTTTCGAGTTTCCTAGCCTATATCATGCGACTCAGTATGTGGAATCCAGACATACTTTACATATCCATTCATAGTCTTTGCAAAATTGTACTCTTCTCGATCTGCCTTTTCAATATAAAGATATTTGCAAAGTTCTCTATTCTGCGGCATTGAGAAGTTAGTCTAATGAGCTCAGCTGTTCGCCTGACAACATTTAAGATGTTCTGTATGATTATTATCCATGGCGCTTACAAGATAACAGAATTCTAGAGTCTATGCTACCAACAATAAGAAACCTAAATAAAGTATTGAGGGGAACTTTCGCTCAACTTTAGAACACGGCAGGCTTTTCTCTGCAGAGAGGCAAACAAATAGCCTCACAAAAATTCCATTCATTAAAAAAGGTCCGACAGGGGTATGTGTAGAACAGAATTGGCATTAAACATATCAATATTGCATCTGAGGAACCTCATAGCAGTGATAAAGGTCTCTGGATTTTGAAACCATAATGACTATGACGATTAAAAAGAGGGGTCTACAACACAATTTCTCTACACATTAAAGAAGAATTCTTGGCATAACATGTCTAGATAAAAGCGATTTGAGATAGATTCACACCTTCATAGGACTCTCAACATGGTTGAGAGAAGCCAGCCAGGAGCTGTAATAATAATATGAGTGTTACAAGAAAAATGTGCCTATGAAAGCGGCTACCAGTTTAACTTTACCTATACGGTACATTCATCTTTCAACACTTAGAATCAAACTTCTTAGGCACGAGAAGAGAGCAAAGCGTTTCGAACTCTGGCAGGAATATAAGTTGAGACTTATAGTAAGCGTGACAGCTTAAGGGAATTTTGTGAGGTCATAGAATCTATATCGGAGGTAGCAAGAGCATAGAAATCTTAACTCCGAATGGTGATGGCTATACCTGCAGCAAACTGAAAAGAACACAAATGCTATGGCGAAAACAGGTCCTAGAAAGTAGTGATGATGACAGATGGTAACTAGATAGTAAGCCAGTTAATTCTAGCAATATAAACAAACAAATTCCAGCTTATAACTCTGTCGGAGAGAAGATTAGATATTGTAAAGGGGCATAGAGTAACTATTATCATACCTAATAGATATGTACGTATGTATCTTTGTAGCCTAGCTCTTTAGATTCCAAAGTTAAGAAAAAAACTCTACTCCTCATTCTAAATCTTTTAAACGAAATAGGTTATCGTCTCTTACATTGAAACTACTTGAGAAAGCTGTAGGCTGATTTAGAAGAGGGATACCTCAGCATCCTAACTAATACGTATATAAAGCGGACAGATTCACTTATAGATTTTGTGGGAGCCTGAATTGCTCTCCTTTGACCTAAAGATGCTGATTAAATGCTCTCTGACGTCATAGGGTATAGCTTCCAAGATATCCAAATGGATGTGGAAATAATACGGTTTCTATGGTATTCAGATGAGTGACAGAGGTCAAGTACTTACTATCTGTGCAAACGAACGCAGGAAAAGAAATAATAAGGTTTGTCCGTATAACTGTATGGATAGACTCTTGAAGAAATTGCCAGAAGCAGACATTAATAATCTTTTTCTGACAGAGACCATGAGTTGCAATCACAGTTAGTGCCTATTAGTGGGATTAAGGATAAAGTCGGCCATGATTAGGAGAAATTTGGTCTAAAATATCTGAGAATACGATGGAAGGTTCTTACAAAAAACATTTCAATGAAAGTCAGCCATGCTGTAATGATATGCCAAAGGATTGCATGAAAATGTTGGGCGTGGATGTGTAATTTGATGATCAGACCAGTGGTGACCTATTAGAGAATTATTTGGGTATGCAGAACAAATTTGAAGATAGCAAGTGTTAGCATTACATTGGCAATGAGAACCTCTGTTGCAGCGGTGGTAGTTCACAGCTCTATAATGTGATGCTCTACTCTACATCACATAGCCCAATTGGGCACATAATTTTTTTTTTTTTTTTTTGAAATTCTTTACCTTCATATTTCTGTCCCTACCCTCGTATATTGGCAAAATACAACATTTTTTTTGTTGAATTTTAAAAATGCAACATTCAAGAATTTTAACTGCACAATGTATCTCTAGTGGAGATTCTACGAATGGCTGCATTACACTGTTTTTACGCTCTATACGTTACGTGGCAGCCATAGTAACGGTTTTATTTTCCACATTATTCTCGCTAAAGTCGCGTTGCAACGGCAGTAGTTCATGCAACCATTTGACGGAGTTTAGTCCTACTACCACTGCCACTGTCTTAACAACACACATACATACGCCAGATGCATAACAAAAATATTTTCCTCTTCCGTATTCGTGGAAAAGGTAAAACAATTTCAGATTGAGACTGTGCACGTTGTTGGGTTGTTATTTTTAGTGAGCATAATGGAGTGTGGGTTAAAGTAGTACGTACATCAGCGTCATCTTCATCATCGTCTGTTTTGAATATTTGAAATCTGTACGCGTAAAAAAGGAAGAGAAAAAGAAGAATTGTTTTTTCCAGAGTAAAACAGAACTGTACTATCATACATATGTAGGAAGCACATTAAACGCATACAGTATTACAGAATTCATACAATATTTGAGACGTTTAAACGTAAATGTTGTTCTACTGTTTCTGATTGTAAGATATGTTGTTACGTTTAAAGGCTGAACGAAACGAAAATTAAAGAAAATGTTAAAAAAAAACATTTGTTTTTGTATGGAAAATGCTTGAAAGAGAAATTGGAAAAAATATTTGAAAAATATTTGTCAACAATAGAGTTATTTGAGGTAGAAAGAGTTTGTTTTAAGAAATAAACTATCACAGCCTCCTTCAAATAATCAAAGCAGATAATACCTGGATCGTATGTCAAGTGAAGCCTGAACAAGCATGCGATGTAACTCTGAGCTCAGGCAACAGATGGTGGGGCTCTAAACCTATATAGGCTAAGCAGATGGTGCAAGTTTTTGCTTGTAGCATAGTAAATCTACCCAACAACACAATATATTGTTATAGAGTAAGACAGAACTGGCTTGACTTGTCCTTTCCATGCTTTTGTAAAAATATTAAAAACACAATAGTCTGGATATGATGAGGCTATCAATCTGAATTGTTTTACTATCCTTGAATATCTATATGACAGTCAATAAATTACCATGTGATATATGTACATACATATGTAACAATAACATGTGTATTATATAATTAAATTAAATAACAAATAATAAAAATATTAATTGATTTAAATTATTTATTTTAATATTTATTGTTTCATAATAAAAATATAATAAAAACAACAAAAATTGTAAGAAAAATTATATTTTATTTTCATTATGAATATAAACGTTTTCACGATAATTTTTAATTAATTTATAACACACACAGATACACATACATACACGCAGAGACAACCAATGAGTGGTGGACAGTGGTTTTTGGTTACAAAATAACAACCATAGCCATCATCGACAACAAACAAAACAATAACGAGCACATAAAAGTACAAAACAAATCAATTGCAGTTACAACAAAAATAAAAATAACAACAAATATTATAATGAAATAAACATAAAATTAATTAATTAAAATCAATAAATAATATCCCATGGTTATGATGATTGAAATTAATAAATATTATACAGGCAGATAGAGTATTTATTTAAAGGGTGAGCCATTTAATAAAACGGTTTGAAATTTTACCAATTTTATTGTTTTGTTTTTGTGAAGTACAATTGTTCCAGTTCGAAATGTATTATTATTTTATTCACATGGCTGCCACTGCTGGCCTTACAGTATCTCATTCGATCAAACCAATTTTCTAGCACTTTTTCGAGTGTATGAGGTCATATCTCGTGAATGGCATCACGAATGTTGACCTTCAAATGCTTAATTGTCACTGGTTTGTCGGCGCCCCACAGAAAATAGTCCAACAGTGTCAAATCGCAGCTTCTTGATGGCCAATTGACATCATCACTTCGGCTAATTAAACGGTCATCAAAATTTTTACGCCATAAATCGATGGTTGGATGAGATGTGTGGCAAGTTGCACTATCCTGCTGAAACCCAACATCGTTCACATTAATGCCATGAAGAACGAGTACAAAAGATCGGTCATCATGGTGTGATAGGTATATCCATTGACAGTAATGGTTGCTCAATTTCCTTTATTTCAAAAAAAATATGTTCCAAGTTATTGCCACTCCAAAAGCGGGCACTAAACATTCATTTATAATGGATGGACTGGCTTCTGTAAGACCGCATGTGGATTTTCTAAGCCCCAAATATGGCAACTTGGCTTATTAACTTGGCCACCAAGATGAAAATGAGTTTCATCCGAAAAGATGATTTTTTTTTGGTAAAATGGATACCAGCGTGCGAAAACGAAACGGATTTTGAACTTTCTAAGACGCCATACCGAGAACTTTTCGCAGAATTCTACGTAAACTGGATATGTCAGAATAGATTGACAAAATAGAATGACAAAAGTGTTGCCAGATTCGAAATAATCGATGGTTAAAATTTAAACCGATAGATGGCATACCCGATATAATAAAAATTATATAATAAAATAATTTTAAACGAATAAATAAATAAATCCCCAGGTAAATGATGAAAAATTATTAAACAATAACGAACAAACAATAGTTACAAGTATAAACAATGGCTTTAAATTTAAGAAAATTTTAAAAAAGTTTGAAATTTTCACTTTCAGAATAGAACGCCATAAAACAAGGTTACCTTACCTTTAAAACGAATATAAAATTTCTACGCCTCTCCCCTATGACAACAAGACTAAACCACACTATTCACATTACTGACGACAACACAAGCTCTACCATATGGCATGTCATTTATTACAATCACGTCTCCATTCATATTTTCCAGGTCACAAAATTTTGTTCTACACTTTCCCTAAAAACAACCCCATGTAACAAATATTTGTTTTTGTTTTCGTTTTTGGTACATAAAGCATGTCCATATACTTAATATACCATGCGGGGTAAAATTAAGTAACCATTGGATAAGAAGAAGAAGGGAAAAAGTACTTTTTAAAAAGCTAAATATTTTGACCATTTCTTTTAGCCATTATTTTAGCCTTTAAAAAAAGGGAAAGAAAAACTTATAAAATGTATTTGTTTGTTGTTTGTTGTTGTTGTTTTACAATCCAAGAGAACCAACTTAAAAGTAATAATTTAAATGCAGCGATTTATTTCTTAAAAATACTACTATTAGTGAAGGGAAAAAATTATTTCTTCAATTTATATGGGGTATCTCTATTAAGTTTCATCTTTAAACTTTAACATGCTACGCGGTGCCAATAAGAACAATTTTTCTTTTAACAAAACTTGAAATGAATCCAGGCGGGTCTTTCTGGCTTGGTTTAATGCCGCGCAGGTTTCATATATAGATGTAGGCAATCTCTATCCCGAACAAATATTCTTTTAGTTTGCTCTGGCCTGTTAAATGACCAGATACTAATCTGAATAGTACGATGCATAACTCACATCTCCTCCAATTGTAATTGCCTAACAGAAGTTTAGTTTGCATCAAATAAAATTTCACTTGATAAGGGTCTTTGCCTCTCTTTATCTTCCCTATTACCGAATATACTCTTTTAACATCTCTTCTGATTCCATAGGAAAGTTCTGAGCATAGCTCCGATGTGGAAGGCCATTTACCTGCTTATTGTTACGAATTCCGTCGTGACCAGGCACCCAATAGTGGTAACAATATTCACCCTACCAAGTGACTCAGTGTTTCCAGACAGTTCCATGCTATTTTCTCGTAAGTCCCATAAGAGCAGAGACGACTTCAGGTCATTGAAGCAAATCTGAACTCTTGTAAAGGCTTGTACAAAAAAAAAAAATTCGAAAAAAATTAATTCGTAAAGTTGATATTTGCTTATAGAAGGGCCAACTAATAATCTCTCAACGACTGTAGATATTTGCAAAGGAGAGATAGGCAAAATTTACTTGCAAAAAGTAGATTACATGCTAATCTGCTTTGCTAAAGGAATACTCTGAACGAAAAACAATCTTCAGGACAGCTGAGCGGCTTTAACGGAACGAAGGCCTTTGACATACATTCACTTACTTTCTTAAGTGGTCACTCTACAAGCTTTTAGTCAGGATTACGGCCTAGCTTCCCCCACCACTTATGTTGTGTGTGTTAATTTTATACATGAGTGGCTGGACCTACAGTTTAAAGTCAACTCCGAACGTCAGATTTTTGAGAAACTTTTCATGGCAATTTTATTTATTCTCAGAGTTTTTGCCAGAAATCTGTTGAGAGGAACTTGCCGAAGTAATTTTTTTTCATATTTCGTTTTGATGTCTGACCTGGGATTCGAACCGTGGCCTTCCGTCTAATAGGACAACACGCTACCACTTTACATACCATTGCCAGAACTTTACCTAAAAAGAAAAGAAAAAACAAAAAAAAAGAAAAAATTAGAAAATAATTTAAACAATAATCTTAAAGGAATAATAAATCTATAGTCTGCTACATCATCCTACATCAGTAACTTTCAGTTTCACTAATTGTCTCCTAACAGGTATTAAATGAAAGTTTATCCTGCAGGCAGAATCCATAGATGACAGAAAACTGGAAGTTTTAAGATAAAATAAAGAAGATGACCAATGGGCCCTCAAAATACGGGCATAATGACAGCATAAGTGATTTGTATCTCTTCACACACGATATCTCGCTAAGTTGTCCCTAATGGTCAGATAAAAGTAAAACTATGGAAAATGTGTTAAAATATTCTAGATACGAATAAATTTGCTGTACTTGTCGACAACATATACTTCGTTTTATTCCCATGTAGAAGTCCGACCTATGTAGGCAGATTCTTGTCCTCTAGAACTAAAGACAGTGATAGCACTTCACTTTGTATGTGCAATGATGTCGATGTCGGTATCATTTGCGATTGCAATCGACATAACACTTGTTAAAATGCTGACATTTCAATAAATATCCGACTTCCCAAGAACAGTCTCTCCTGTAGAACACTCTCCATGGTGGTAATAGTTGTGAATCAAACTGTTGCTCAATAATCCTTCTTCTTTGTTATAATCTACAAAGCCGTGTCTAATAACGCTGGAAAGATCAGGTATCCCAGTATAATTCAATGTGACATAAAGCCGCTTAGCAGTTTTTTTTTTCAACAAGAAATTATTTTTTCCCTTCACTAATGTTACCATTTCGTTTTTTTAGAATTATAATAACCTTGCAGTTTTGCAATAAATTGTTAATAAAATTTAAGAATCAAGTTGTTGTTTTGTTGTTGTTTTCAGTTATAATGGTTTTTCTCCCCCCCTTAATTTTAGGTTACTTTTATTCGGTTCAGTACGGTTACGGTTATAAATTTTTTTTATTTTCTTTTCAAATGTTGTTTTTGTTGTTCATTTTATTTATTGTTGTGGTCATTTCGTTTGGTCACGTAAAAAAATTGTTCCATATTTTTCGTTTTTATTTTCTGATTATTTTTGGTTTTTTTTAAAAGAGAAATATTTTTTATGAGAAATATTTGTCGTTTTCTTCTTTTTAGTTGTATTTGTTGTTGTGGAACGAAGCAAAAAATGAAGGAAAGAAATGCCTGAAATACTTTTATTTCATTTTGATTTCAATTTCAGTTTCTTTTTCAGTTCAGTTCAGTTTTCTTTTCCGTTTCGTATTCGTATTCGTATTCATTTGGATTTCGAATTTAATTTCTTTCCTTTTTCGAATTGGTTGAGGGGTTGTTGGTGAATTTCTCTTTTTTATTTCGTTTTTTTTCGTTCTATTTGGATTATATTTGTTGCTGTTGTTTTTTTTTTCTATTGTAATCGTTTGTGATATGCTTTCTTTTGTCGTTCATTTCGTTGTTCGGTGGAAATGGTGAAAGTAGCAATAACTACAATAACTATAATAATATTAAATAAAATAACAATGGTAACAGCAACAGCAACAAATAAAGGCAACTAAAGAATATACAATACAAGCACTATGTTTCATATTTTAGTTTTGTTGCAACCAACAGCAAACAACGATAATACAGGATACTTTGGCAATCATAAAACATAGAATTTCACAACAGGAACAGCAATTCTAACAACAATAACGGGAGAAACGAACAAAATTAAATAATAAGCAATATTAAAACACAGAAAAACGAGGGTGGTTTTTTTAATTTTTTTAATTTTTTTTTAAGAAAATATTTGTCGAAGAAAATATTTTTGATCGATTAAATATCTTGTTGAACTCCGAACAATAGATTTTTCATATTTTCGTTTTGATGTCTGACCTGGGGTTTGAATCAAAGCTTTACATCTAATAAGCCAACACATCTACTAGACTACGGCTTAGAGAACATAAGCTGCTTATAAAATTCACTTAACTTTCATTGAAAAGTTCGTTGTCTACAGTAGAAAAAGCAATAACGATTACACTTTTCAATATTATACTTTACGTATCTCAAAACACTGATGGCACAGCCCACTGTTGCGTCTTTGCTAGCTTTCCACAGATGACGACAATTTTGATTTTTTATGAAGTGATGAAGCCAATATCCGCATATATCGGCACATAAACTAGGATTTTTATGGTGAAATAGTTTTAAAGATTGACCAGAATTATCAGTTTTTTGTTGTTTTTGGTTTCGTGCAGTACTCACTTTAAACAGTGCTTTTGCATACGCAATTATTCATGCGCACTTTGTTCAACACGTTCCATTGGTATCTTTAGAGTCTCAGTTGTCTGGATCAACAACATTTCACTTGTCATTTAAAATTATTTTGAGGACTTTTTTGATGCTTTCGTTGTAAAGTTCATCGATACATCCTTCAATTATAATCATCACAATAACATTCATATTTTTGTGTTTAGAATAGGGATATTACTCTAGTAATAACAATTGGTTCCATTTTCTTGGTTAAGTAGTTTTATTTCTATTTGGAGTAATTCTAATTTTCATGCCTGATAATTGGTCATACAACGATTTATTCAGGATCAAACCTAGTTTATCATACCATTCATGTTGTGTGTGTTAATTTTAACAATAAGTGGCGGGACTTACGCCCTCTGTGTTTCAATTCTCTTTCGAAATCGCCGTTTGCTGAATTAGACATGAGGCTGCAGTACCTCAAAAAATTTTTTTTGCGGTTTTCTCTCAAAAGTTTTCCATCAAAATCTCTGAAAGCAAAATAAAATTGCCATAAAAAATTTGTAAGATCTGTCCTTCTGAGTACCGTCACTTTTGGATAAAATTAACGCACACAATATGAGTGGTGTGAGAAGCTAGGTTGTAATAGTAATAATAAATATATAGTAAATAATATTCATTTTTTACGCAACCAAACTGTATTGGTTGATAAACAATATGAACTGTTACTTACGCAATATGTTTATCATTAGCTTTTCACCTTTTGACACACATACAGCAACCAACATTGCAGACAGAAAATAACAAAATATTTTAAAATGTTTCTGAAATCTCAAATTAAAACAAAACATTCTTGGTGTCATAAACATATTGCAAAGGGTGTATCCAACATTGTTTAAAATACAATCTCTTCAACATGTTGCTAACATTTCTTCTAAGCATAAAAGTTTCAAAGACAGCATGCATGTTTCTTGAATGAATCTAAATACGTGTGACTATAATATTTATTGTGTTTGCCTGTAATAATGCTATCAAACATGTTTGATCGAACCTAATTGATCTAAACTAAATAATGCTTATGTTACTTGTTTATAAACATTATTACTGATACATGTCAATAAAAACTAAAAGGTCAGCCCTAGGTATCGGACAACTAATGACATGAATATTTTTCACGAGCGATGATGACGACGATGACCATGCCCTTAGGTCATCTCTTGTGAACGTGATGAAAACTGATGAATATTTTAAAAATTATTTACCCAACGCTCGTATACTTCTTTATCAATAATTTTATTTTTGTTCACAACTTTATTTGTATTGAATCTGATTATGGACTATTTTCCAATCACCTTTTACGCTTATTCCTT
Source organism: Sarcophaga bullata (assembly GCA_005959815.1). Lineage (NCBI taxonomy): Eukaryota > Metazoa > Arthropoda > Insecta > Diptera > Sarcophagidae > Sarcophaga > Sarcophaga bullata. The sequence goes on along the minus strand of QOCX01002395.1, from coordinate 7,971 downwards.
GCGGAGTTTCCTTTGACTGCAAGAAAACTGCATATTTTTCTTGTTATTACCACACAGAGTACATGTTAAACAGCATATATGGTGGTGTGATTTAACCACCCTTATGGGTTTTTGGTTGACTGCTTAGTTAGCTAACTAACTTGGCCAATACGTGGTGTGTCCTTTAGTCTATGGACATGGCTTTTTATATGACATTTATGTTGTTTTGAAATCTCTAGGAAAACAAAAGAAATTCAAACTTTTTCTTGCATTCTTTGCTTTTAAAATGAAGACTCCTCCTCTATGCATTGGTATTCAATTTACTGGCCGCAGAAGAAGTTAACAAAGCAATATTTCATACTTTAATATCGTTTCTGTTTTTTGTTCTTGTTTTAGGACACAAGTGACAGTGAAATAGAGTCACGTTTTACTTCGTGTTGAAAGTGGCAATGAACTTAAGGCTTCAAATAGAAGATAGTTTGCGGTTTTATACCAGTAAAGTTGTACCACAAAATTTTATTTGTTTTTTTAAGTTTTTAAAAGAATAAAGTTGAAGTCACATATGTTCCGATTCAAATAATGATGAGAAAACAAATTCGGTTTAAAATATTTTCTAAATTATTGCTATTGTTTTATGGTCAATGGAGTTATAATTCCAAATGTATTGACGGATAAAAATATCAGAAAAACTTTTTAATTTTTCTTTTATTTTATTTAACTTTCGTTGAAGCCTTTCAAATTATATGGAATTCATATGCGTAATTTCGTTGTATAAGATCTTTAACATCATAATGCGCAACATTTTGAACAAAATCCTTATCAAAAGGAAATTATGAACATGGAACCACTGGTATCATTGGCCTCATAAACAGTTTCTTTAAATAGCCGTTTGAATGGTTCTCTAATGATGAAAATGTTTTCAATAGAAAACCTATCATGAGTGTGATGAACAGAACAGCCTAATTACCACGTACGACTGTTTTTTTTTTTTAATTTTTAATTTTTTTTGAAAATCCCCTACTGAGTTATTCCTATGCATTCTACTAAATTTTCTTCAAAGTTACTAAACTGTTCCTATGATCCGCCATAACATAAATTATAAAAACATACGCCTATGAAATATTAACGACAAACATATACACACTCAAACAAAGGAAAAATAAGAACCCTTTTATGCATATGCATGCATTTGTAATAAGAACAATGTGTGTGTACGTGAGCGTCCATTTGTTTTCTTTTGGTGTATGTTCAATGCATATTTTAAGGCTGTACCAACGAAACAACGAAAAAGCAAAACGAAATACTCAGTACACAGGAATATATGGTACAAGCCAGTATTACTGCTTTTATAAAAGAGCATGAGAAAGGTAGAGGCAGAGCATGAGTTGTGATTAAAAAAAAAAACACCGAGTTGAACTGAACGGTCATATTGCAGGTTTGATGTGTCCATATCCGTTTCCTTTTCAATTGTTATTGTCTTTGACGATGACTGGGATGTTATTTTTGTTGTTGCTGTTATTAATATCAACAGTATTGTTGCTATTGTTGTTGTAGTTGTTGTTGCACCCCTTACAAATGAAATGAAACGAGGAATATAAATAAATCTATAAAATGTATATTGAAATGTACACATACATACATATTCCATCTGTATGCGATGTTGATGTTTTTGGTAGTTGTTGTTGCTGTTGTTGTTGTTGTTATTGTAGCATTTCTGTATACACAAGTCATCAACTTGTAGATGCAAAATGTTAAATGTAAAATTAAACCAGACCATCAGGCTACCGTATGTACATACGAGTACATGTGCGTGAATGTGGGTACAAAGTTGAGTGCTTGGCTTGCCAGTAAAAGGTAGCATAGTGTGGAGCGCGGTATATAAATAATTTTTCAGAATATATTTATTGACTGACTGGTATTTTATTCGCATATTGCTGTTCCATTCATCTCAAATGCATACACTGTACTTTTTGCATAAAAAAAATCTTTTAATTTTTATTCTCAACGTCTTCTTCTTTCTGTGAATGCGTTTCCATTATTTGCACTTGTAGCGGTTAATACTGGCAATTGAAATGCACTGAGAGAAATATATTTATTATACAAGTTTATTATTTTTTATAACATCACTTCAAAACTTGCTGTCATAAATTTTCTTCGAGTGTATTTTGTTTTATATTTTGTTGGTTTTAACAAATATTTTCACTTCCATTATAAATGATGTCGCCATATCAGCCGTTCCATAAAGAATATTTCCTTTAGAGCCACATGTGGAAGTGTTTGTGCATGTTTTTATATTCATTACAGTTTCCTTTTGTCCGTTAAGAAGTTTAAATTTTAAACGCGGATTATATTCATCGATTTCTTTTTTCTATAGCCAAAGAACAATCGTTTATTAATTGCATTAAAGATGTATAAAAAATAAAATAATGGAAGACATGAGAGATAACTGTATTGATTTAAGAAGGATTATTTTAATCATAGGCACGAGTTCAAGAAATAAAAAAGATTAGGATGTCGGACAAGCTGCTTTCAACATTCGACCACAATATGCGCAGTACTTGGTCTTGTTAACAACTCTCTGAAATTATGTATATCTTCCCACGGTATACCCAAAACATATACCGCCACTGCCATTAAACTCTCGGTTTCCAAAACTTCAAAGAGCAGATGCAGTGTTAAGCACAAAATATCTACACTCTCTTATGTCAGAGGCACTGCATATTGAGCTAATTGAGATCACATTTCAGAGTGCGGATCATAAAGAAAAATAAATAAACAAGACAAATAGACAACAACAAAATACACACATCATACGGTACAAGGCGAGTTATAAGACTGCATATAACAATGGGATTAACTGAGGAATAAAGCGCAAACGTAGCGACAACATCTATATCCATCATCCTAATGATGTTGAGAAATTTTCCGCAATAGCCGGATTATTCGCAAAACAAAATTATTCATGAAGGAATACATCAACTATTACCGCAAATTTATTCTGCTATCTCGGTAGAATCATCACAATAGAAGGTGTTTAGAATGAAGATTTAGGAGCTTGGGAAAACAAAAGTCGTGCAGTTTTTAGTTTAAATAAGAAATTAATTCGATGCCTAGCCTGAACAAGTGTGCTTTGGGTCTTAAGTCTGATATGCGATCAAGATATCTTTGTCCATTGTAACTTCCCAACAAAAGCTACAAAAAAAAAAAAATTAAAACATTGTCCTAAACCCCTTGATTTGAAGAGAATCACTTTGTCTTTCTTTATTCCTTTCACTGAGAATACTCTTCCAAACATCTCATACAACTCCACAGAAAGGTTCTGGAACTGTCAGCAGATTGGAAACTCTTTCCCTCTTAAGTTTATCTGTTCACTTATTGCTGTGACTTCCAACAGGACTTGGGGCCCAGTTGAAGGTAACTTAATATCCCTTACATATCCCCTGATTCAGCACTTCCAGACAGTTCCATTCCATTTTCAGTTTACTTTAAAAGACACGAGTGCTTGGATGGCGTCCTGACTGTCAGATAGTATTGCTACGTTCGGCATCTGTCCAAGTTGAAACGAGCACATCTTCTGATGCATTAAACTTTGGTTTGTAAAATATTTACGGTTTCCTCCATGTGCTTGGAACATTTTGCTTCCGCTTCATTATCAATATCTGTTCCCAACTCATTACTATAGAAAGGTTCTTTTTTTAAAATAGTATGTCGCTTATAGGTTACTAAGAAGTTTCGTTACAAAATAGTTTTTAAGATTATAGTGATAGTCTAGAGATTTTGTATAGTTAAGGAAGGAGGTGTTAGCTATTCAATTTACTTGGATATTAAGTTCCCTTATTTAACTCGTATTATATTTGCAGCTCATTCAAGGGTCTCTACTGCTTGCAACGGACTCAAATCCAACTGATCAAACAGCGTGGCTAATCTCTGTATCTTCGTAAATCCCCTTTAAGCTCTTTTAAGTCATAAAGAACAACAGTAGAGTGGCTGATAATCTCTGTATCTGCTCAAATTCTATTTGAGAATGTAAATGGTAGCAAGCTAAGAGATCAATAGGATACAATATGTGTGGATATCATAACTATTTCAGAGTTCTCTTTATGCTGTTAAATGTAAGGAGTATTGTTATTCTATTGTTATTGTTGTTGTTGTTAAAATTCTTACAAATTTTGTTAACGTCGCTTTACTAATCCGGACACTAAATTGATAAATTTTTCCGACAAGGAAAGGAAAGAAAATGCTATTCCATGGTTTTCCCTATGCTCACTAAATTTATTAAACAATTTATAAAAAATAATTTTTTTTTTACCATCTCATTTCAATTTTTGACATTGTAATGCGTGTCACGTAAGATTTAATAACGCCTGAAATACAAGATGCTTGTCTCCTTAAGGAATTCATTGTGGTTACTTGCACACTTGCAGGCGTTTTGATAACGATTGGAGTGGGATAGGCGAGAGGTATAGGGAATACAAAAAAAAAAAAATGAATGCGAAATAAAGTGAAAACTTGTGAAGTATTTTGTTTAAGTCTAGTCCAACACCATGTTTAAAGTCCTTGAGCAATAAGAACTACACATGCCTGCAAATATTCCTACAAAAAGTCTCCCTCTCTCTCTCTCTCTCTCTTATACACTGAAATATTATGGAGGCTTATGCTTAACAGATAACAGAAAAACAATTCTAGACATTCATGTATTTGTGACGGTATTTGTATGCGTATGTGTAAGCGTACGTCAGCTAATATTATCGTTGTTTCTGTTGTTTTTTTCCTTCCACGACTTTTAATTCTTTTACGTTTGAAAATGTTTTCCTTGTTTTCCTTTTTTACTTTTCTTTTTGTACAAAAGCAACAATTTTGTTTTCTTTCTTTAATTTTCTTTCTTATCTTCTGGTGGGTTTTCTTTTTTTCGTTTTTCTACCATTTTTTTCTGTTTTTCTTTGGTAATAAGAATTTTGTTTTTTGTTTTTGTTTTTTGTTTATTTTCCTCGTTATAATAACTTTCTTGTTTCTTGTTACGCGGACAATGGCTTGGCAAATATTAAACAAGGCAAGAAAAAACCAGGACATTTTTGGTATGAAAGACAATTTTGACAAATTATCCCCTGAGTATAAAAAAAAGAAGAAGAAAAAACAAAATAAATGAAGATTTTTAAATTTAAACAAAAGAAAACGTGATCATTTGTTGTCCTTGCTTTTGATGATTTAATTTATAGAACCTTCAAGGATATGTTTAATCTTTAAAGGATATTTAAGGAATTTCTTTCAGGAAAATTTTATATAAAACGGGTATATATCGAGTGTTTCGAGATGGAAATTATAGATTATCAAAGTTGGGAAATTCCTGTTGGAAGGCCCTATACAATAATACTCTATACCTGCGATACGCTCTCTACAATTACTCATTGGAAACAGGGTGTGTTCTATTTATACTTCATTTATTGTCGAATCTGGAAAGTTCTAGAACCTCACTGTTGATTTGTTGTTGCTATATTTTATTCTTCTTTAAATTTCGTGGTCTTTCTATGTCGTGTTGTTATTGGAATTCGATCAATATTCCCGTTGCTCCTTAAAGTTGCTATAAAAATAGTTTCAACATTTCAGCTATGCTTCTCACTCTACTCTTGATGTGTGCAATAATTTTATACAAACGTTAGGTTTGGTAAACTTCTTCTATATTAGATTGTTGCTTTCATAGCTTTTACCAGTGACCCGGTGCATGTTATCGCCCCGGCATTATATGTCATCGTTCTGAAGAGCCTAGTAGTGGCTGTGAGTCTAGTCGAAGTCTTGGTCTGTTAGCCTAGATAATTTTCACATACGCTCTGCATGATCTGCATGTTCAAAACATAGAACATATGAAAAAACCTTTTCCTCAGCGGTTTTCATGCAAAAAAACTTGACAATAACAAGCTAAAAGAACTTCTCAAACATATGTCGTGGTAGATGCCACCACTCATGAATAAGATTAAGACACACATCATGAGCTGCGTGAACAGCAGGTTTGTAAACCTGACTAAAGGGTTGTAATAACCTATAAGGTATGTAAGTTAAACCTTATCCGCTTGTTTTATAGAGAAACCCCTTGGCAAGTGGCAGATAATACAGACCCTGCTGTACAGGCCCTTTTGGATAAGAAAAGAACTGATTCACTTCTGCCATAAGCCAAGCCCCCAGTGTTGCGATTCTCACGAGCCATTATGCTATTCGAAGGCATATCAATAGAATTGACGTTCCCTTGAATGACTTCTGTAGGAGCTGTAGGTCTAAGGAGAAGTAAGAGACTATTTTACGCTTTTGTTGCCATATTGGGTCAGAGGTTCCTAACTTTTCAAACTTTGGCATCGCTAACTGAGCTCTCGTTTTCATTAATGAATATTTGATCACTGTATTCGCTATTTATTGTTGTATCAAAATGAGCCTGAAAGCTAGCAGAATGATGAAGATGATGATGAGTAGTGTGAGAAGTTACGTTGTAATCCTTATTATAGAATTGTAACAATCCATTAAGTAACAATAAGCTTGTGCCTACTGCTAAACTAAAACACAGAACATAAACTAGATGGACACTTAAACAGTTGTGTGGCGTCTAAATCAGATCCTAAAGAAGTACAGAGTTTTAATGTAACATCCGCTGAGACTCCTTTAAAAACTTTTGACTCTCCAGACAATAAAATAATTTTGAATTAAACTTTTTAACATTTAATGTCAATAAATTGTTTAATAAAATCATTTCAAGGAACAATTAACGTTATTATCAACGTATTTTTTTTTCTATTTTGATTATTTCTTTCTTTTTTTCTTTTGTGTGTTATCAACTGATGTCGACAATGTAAATTACACTTTGGCAGATGTTATCATTGAGATATTCAATGTGAATGATTCCACAGAATTGTAAAGAATTTAACACATTCCCCTGGCCCATACATGTGTCATTCAAAAAGGTGATGATGTATGTATTTAGACAAAACAAAATCTAGATACATATGCATACATATAGTCATGTATATGTAATTTACATACACACATATGTACTTACGTTTGTGTGTATTGTTTGCAATACATTTTGACAATGATTATCATTATAAATGTCAACGTAAGCAACATGATAAATAAATTGTCAACACATACCAATACAATCCATACAATCTCATAGCAACACACATTCAAACATAGCATATACACATGCAAACATATTGTAAATATGTGTGTACAAACACTTGATCTCAAACCGAATATGACATGAAATCATATGCCACCATATCTACGATTTATGCGTAGTCGTTGTAAATACAATATTTACACATGTAAAGTTGTGTTTAAACATCAATGGATATCCCGTTCCAGTTGTGTTTCTGTTACACATGCTGACATATGCACAAACAAAATGTAGTGGCTCATGTAAATCGAACGAAGGTTTTAAAGCACATTTGGCAAAGAAAATTTTACTTTACCATGCCATGCCATAAAAAAAATAGGCGTTAAACAAGCGCTTTAGTGAAGTTAAAAGTACTATGAGTTCCAGTATTGCAAAATTTTTCAATTCTTATTTTAATTTTAGATGGTGGCGGTGGTCTCATACGATGGTGAATATTTGCAGATTTTTTTTCATTACCTCTCGTTATTCATTTGCTTTGTTGGAGTTTAAATAATCAGGTTCCTGTAGCTAAGCGAGGTATCAGGGCTTTCGTTTAATGCAGTCTGACGTTGCCTAGAATGAAAATCCTCTGTAAGCAGGTATGGCTTTAAATGGAGAAAATTTACTTTCTTTATTAAAAGATGGCGCTGGCTGACAATGCTATGACATTCGTTGTTGAATTCCTTTTCCTGAATTGATTTTTTCCGAAGATTAAAAGCCTTCAACTTTTCAAATTTCAAATAGTCAAACGACCAATAATTTAGCAAAGGATGACTTTGTTCTTCCTATCAAACTAATTTAGTTTCCCCAGGTAGTTCCATACTACTTGCAAGTTAGCTTTTAAGTGCCGAGTG
>QOCX01002394.1:0-22617 GCA_005959815.1 Sarcophaga bullata | reverse complement strand
CTGTATTTATAAACGTTTTATGATGTCAAGTTCGTGTATTGTATTGGAAAAAAGGGAATTCTCCAAATAAATCTCCAAATCCATTAACTATCGTTACTTTTGTTTGAAATAAATTGTATTCGTAAATAACTGCTTACTTTTGCGTACTACGTTACATACGTAAGTGTGTCTGCTTATCTGTCTATTGAACGAAATTTTTGTATTGGGAGCGGTAGCATTCGTATAAACGATCTTAACGTGTGTTTATGCAGACAATATAATGACGATTTGTGTCAATGGTTTTTGACTTCTAAACGCATACACATACGTCTAGGCAAGTTTATCTTGCTACACATATTAGCATGTGTGTGTTTTTATGTGATGCTTGCATTTTCCTTGCTAGTTGGAGGATCCACAAACGTGATGTAGAAAACCTATTTGGTTTCCATTAAATAAAATTAAATAAAAAATATCGTTAGAATCAGCATATTGAAGTATAATTAATTGGAAGATTATTTTATTGAGTAGTCTAAAAGCTAGTGTGTGGCTTATTAGACGTGAGTCTCGATTCAAAAACCAGTACAGACATCTTCAACTCCGCAGATTTCTGGCAATGACTATGAGAGTAAATAAAATTGCCATGAAAAGTTTCTCAAAAATCTGTCGTTCGGAGTCGACTTTAAATTTTAGGTCCCAACACTCAAGTATAAAATTAACACACACAACATAAGGGTTGTTAACTGCGACTAGATAGTAATCCTGACTAAAGTCGACTAGTGTAAGTGCCGGAGCAACAGGCTTTAAATGCTAATTTTTCAAACAAAAGTTTTTTCAATGATAATGCTACGCTCTTACTCGAAGATTACGTCTTCAGGTGAAATTATAGCATGCAGTTGAAAAAAGTGATTGTTTGGTGCAAGTTATGATCTAGAGGTGTCATTTGGCCATATTTTTTCGAAAATAACCCTGGAATAGCCTTTACCGCCAACTCAGAGCTATGGCCGTATGATAATCGGATTTTTTTAGGCTTTAATTTAAAGCGGACCAATAGTTGGTTATCAACTCCTTGCACAGCAGACAGCCTTGAGACCACTAAATGGATAACTTCATAATAAAAAATAAAAATTGTTTAAAAAATATCTTTTTTATTGTTTTTACGAAATCTATTGTATTGTTTATTGATTATTTCGAAGTATATAAAGATGTCTTGAGTAATTTTATTCTTTGGAAATTTCTCTAACAATAAACCGTCCATGAAAAAACGTCGTTTACATCATATTTTTAATAGAATTTTAATATTTAAAAAATATTGATTTTATGCAGTTTTTACTGTGTAAATATTTGAACTTAATTTTGAAGTACCGCTTAGCTATAGAGGTGCTTGCAAAAAAAAAACAATTCACAGCCGTTAGCTTAATTATTAGCATAATCAAAACACAATGATAACTGCTAACTGCAAAAGACGAAACAAATAAAAATGATTTAAATTCTAGATTCTAAATTCTAAATTCTAAATTCTTTTCTCTAGATTAGAGGATTAATTTGAAAATGTTTTACTCAGCTTGCAAGCAAGCAAGACTAAGTAATTCTGAATTAAACATTTGCCTCATAAGTCTTCTGCTGTACAGCATCTAACGTTGTCATTGAATTTACGAAAATATTTACAACAACAAAATACATTACACTTACACCTGTGACGAAATTTCTAGTGATTACTATTTGCTAGCGGAATATTAAAGAATATTGACTTTCAGTAGTTTAAAGTATAATTTTCAATTACTAATTACGATTACCGAATACAAACACATTTTGCATTGAATTGCTGCATGCTTTAAAATGCTTTTTACTGCTTACTATTGTTGTTCAATATTTGCACACTTACAAGTATTTATTCTAAACTAAGTGTCAATTTCTTTTTTTTTAATGCTATTTAGCGTATGATTGTCAAAGTTATTTTTTACGAGTTTTTAATTGCACAACGATACTTCGATTTCTTTGAATTGTGCATCACATTTAAGGAAGACTGACAGACAGATAGACGGCAATTGCTTTTATGTTATAAGCAAATAAACTTTAAAAATAAATTTCCTTAATTATTTTTTGTAAATTATTTAAATTGAAAACTACACAGTGGCTCACAATTTATTTCTATAATAAGCAAAAAAAAAAACACTTAAGGCACAGGCTAAAGTTATTATGCGAATATTTCTACGCTTCACTTTAGAACCCTTAAGTCGGAATTAACTTCTGGCTTCTGACAACATTATTGTTGTGTGTGTGAATTTTTACCAAGAGTGCTGGAACCTACAGTATAATGTCATGACAATGTTATTATACCCTCACGAGTTTTTGCTAGAAAACTGCTTGAGAAGAAGTCACAGAAAAAAATATAATACGATAGATGATCATGTTATTAAAGGAAAAAAGAAAACCATTATTATTATCCATATCAGTCCTACAGGGCCTAGCAATATTGTACGTACCCTCCTGTTGCCGAAATCGTTTAGCCTTCCTGCAAAAATAATCGGAGAATAACCAGTTTAATTGAGACAATCGGAATACCTAAATATACCATGTAAAATGCCATCCTGGCCAGTTTACTAGCAATGCTATTACCAAAGATAACCTTTCATACGACCTGGAACACATATAAGAGTTATTTTTGTATAGTCACCATCATTTTTCTAGCTGTCGACACTCAGAGTTTTACGAAATAAACTGTGAGTCGTTTTATAGATTTAAACTGCGCTCAAACCGTCAATAAATGCGTTATGGCTTACAACAATTATCGTTAAAGTAAAGTCCACTTTTAGGTGCTAATACGAAATGAGTTGTTTAACCCTTTAAGAGCAATTGTATTTCTAAAGTCGGTTAGTTATTGTGGGTAGATGATTCTGAAGCGTAATATCATGCAACACTGGAGTTAGTTTAAAAGGTGGCATCATTTTAAGCTTTACTTTGTTAGAAGACATTATTAAAATCAAGCAACTGAAAAGATGTTGTGTAAATTATGACAACGGCAGACCACACACATCTTTGATGAACGGCCGTAACTGATAGAGTTTGGTGAATGCGTCCAACGTATAAGCTAGACTTTAATGCTTTAGATAACCATTTGATTCGATCTCTACATTATTATCTGAGTGGTTAAAATTTAAATGCCGCAAAGTCCTGCAGAAGTCGCCGCAGTCTAGTAGGTGACTCGAATCATTCATCAAAGCTTACAGTCTTAGTTGTTAGGCATTTACAACAAAAGAAAAAAGACTCATAAGCAAATAGGACACAGCAGTAAGCAGAGTAAACACACAATCTTCTATTAAGGATTTTAGTGTTCGTACGCGATTCATACTTATTTTTGTGATTCGTGTATATGTTGAGTTATGCAGAATCGAAATCAACAACATCATACATGTTGTTAAGTATGAATATGATGAGTACTTCAAACTTTGCCATTGTCATTACAAAGTGGTAACCGAAAGCAGAACTAACGTTTTAATTATTTTGCTCTCCTTCTACTCCCATGCTGTTCTGGATAAGGCAATGGTTTTACGTGTTGTCTGTCATAAGATGTAACAATGCCTGGCTGGCTGGCTATCTGTTTGTCTGTCTGCACATGTGACTTCCGTGTGTTTGACGGTGTATGTAGAAGAGTAAAGAAAAATTAAAAGAAGGCTTCAGGGTCTAATGGGAAACAGAACAGAATATCAAATTGTAAACTACATAGAGACTGTAGTATAACTGATACATCAAATGCGGCTGTCAATAGTATCTCTCTCTCTACTCACGACACAGCAAACATAAAAATAGCAGGAGTTTTAAAGGAATGCTATCTACAGAGACAAAGTTGCCATAATGTAGTTAGCTCATTAGTTGTGCGATCGTGGTACAGTGTTCTTTTGGAGTTTTAAAGGAATGCAATCTATAGAGACAATGATTATTTCGGCCAATTCCTCTCAGCAGTCTTCTGATAAAAAAAAATTAAATTAAATAGTGAATTCCCACTAATGATTGAAATTAAAATACACAGCAGAACTTTTTTTCTCATCTGCCAGAAAATCCAGATGGTGAAGTTGCGAATTTGTATTCATTTTGACAGTGGACAACTAGTCTAGTCACAGAAAAATTTAATTTCAATGATGACTTCTAACATAGTGAAGAATAAAACATTTTACAGCCAACTGCCGATAATTTCTGGCTTGACTTTTTCTAACATCTAGTCTAGATCTAAAAACAACGCGAAAAGATTATCCATTTCATGCTTCGAAGCGAAAGTAGATGGCAAAAAAAATCGAAGACTCTAATGCTACTATACGTGAAGATCCTTATAAGTAAAGTAAAATGAACACGAGCATTATTATTAAAATATATCGCATTTTTTTAAAACAAAAAAAATAACGAAAGATAAAGAAACGCGAATGCAAATGCATACGACAGGCAATCCATTAATATAATAATATATATGTATACAAGATAAGATAATAATATATATCTATATAAGATAATAATATATATGTATATAGGATAATAAGAGGGTACCTTCATAAATGCAGTTTGCAATGCTACATTGTAAAGAAAATTGTTTACAAGACAAAGTAATATAGTATGGCAAACACAGCTTTATAAAAAAAAATACTCTAAAAATACTCTACATGGCGCATAAATGCCAATAAATTTAAATGTTTACAAAGTATGACGAAATTGGCAAATAATATGCACTGAAAAGCATCTCATGCAATAAAGAACATGAAGCATTGCTAAAATAAATTTTACAGTTTTTATGAACACTATGCATTGTAAGTTTACATTGCCAAACTGCATTTATGAAGTCATCCATAATAATATATATGTATATAAGATAATAATGTATGTGGCCTAGAGAAAATGTAAGTTTTCATTAAACACTAGTCTTCCATATGTTCGGTATAAAATTTAAGAAGATGCTCTCGAAATGAATTTTGACAATTCGTAGAAACAATCAATTTGATCAGGAGTAAACGAGAAACCCAATTGTTTTGCTAGTCCAATAAAACTAATAGCAGTGAATATATTATTCGAATCGTTATAATACGTAATGAGAACACTGTTTTCTTCCGTTTTAATATCCGAAATGTGAATATCGGAACTCCTGGTATTTACATTTCGTTTAAATTCTGATTGTTTCTCTAGAAATTTGTTTTTAATATCATTGCTGAAAAACTCAACAACTAAAGAAAAATTCAAATTTCTCTGATATAAATAAGATTTAATTATATTCAGAACGTATATACGTTTAATATTATCGGTCGATAACGACAAACCCATTAGTTTTGCTACTCCAATCACATTAGCACTGGCTGCATTCATGCTAAAGTTATTTACGTTATCAGAACTTAATGTATGTCCTCCTGCAGCTGATATTTCTAGAAATTTCGTTTCTGGGAATTGTTTTAAAATATCTTTGTTCCGTAGAAATGCATTTTGCATATCACAGCGATTAAACCGAACGGAATATGTAAGAACATTTGGTTCTGCACTATACACGTCTATGTAATCAATAAAATTCCTAATATCTGGCATTCCCATTTTTTCTGCTAATCCAAGCACATTAACAAAGGCTGTCTCCAAACTCAAATCAGAAGATCGGAAATTCTTAATGTCAACAATGCCGTAATCACTGTAATCTAAAATTCGTAACTTATGTGCTGTATGTGGATTGTATTGGTAAATAAATCTATTCTTTAGAAATTCTTTTTTACTGTCCCCGTCACGAAAGTAAACGAACAAATTAGGATAATGCGTGTCTATGTCTATATGAATGAGAGAATTGTCAGCAATCCGTGCATTCATTTCATTCGCAAGTTTACGAACACAAGAGAAATTCCTATCCAAACTTATACTGAAAAAGTCAGGATTCTCTATCAAAACACAATTACGTCTTAAATCTTAAAAACTTCTTGCTTATCCTCTGATACAATGGTAATCACGTATGGGTGTTCTTCACTGGCACTGACGACATTATGCTTTCACAACTGCTTAAGTTGTTTTCATTGTGCGTTTGGTTTGTTTAGCGTTTGAGTCCTTGAAGTTATATTGTTGCCACCGTCTAGAGCCTTTAATCAACGGTAATTGTTATTTTCAGCGTCTGTACACAATCTGTTAACTTATTTGCATCAGAACTTTCGCTTGTAGTAACAGCATCTTCCAATGTTTTAAATCTTTGCCTTGAGTTCTTGAACATATTGCAAACAAACCATTGTTAGAATTGTTGTGTTCAATGTTTTGCTCTTCAGCTTCTGTTGTTAGTGTTGGATGTATCAGCAATTTTAAATTCATTCCGAAATAACATTATCTGGTTGGCAATCTGCAGATCTAATTAAATGTGAATACCAAATGAATACATTGGATTGTGATTTATAATGATTGCCTCGAAAACACTTACTTTTGCCATGATTCAGCTGCATGCAGGTAAGAGTGATAAAGTTTACCTAAAATTAGATCCTAATTGTCATCCCTCGTTGTTTAACAAACATTACGAATTTTCACAATAAATTCCATATTTTTTTAAACCCATTTTTGTTGGTGGGGGATGGTTTTATTAAGTTACTCATTTTCACAACGCACACAACGTTCTTTAAAGTGCAGTTTAATTAAAACTAAAATAGATTCACCCATGTTCTGGAACAAAATTTTTGTTTCTGGAACAATTTTTTATATGGGTTTTGACGCTTTCCTCTGTTTGTGATAGAGAGGAAGAGAGTAAATTCTTGTTCCCGGAACATTTTCAGCTTGAATGGATTAATTTCAATTTTTGTTCTGAAACAATTGAACAGTGGCTGCCAAATACTTAAATTTTATACGCAAAATTGAACTGAGCTGCCACATTATATTATACATATTGTATGTATTAAAAAATAATCATTTGTTTCATTTTGTTTATTAATGTTTTACTCGGTGGTTAATGTGTTACTGGTTAATGTTGTGTTCATTATTATCAAAAAATAATTAAAAAATATTAAAAGATAGAATGCTACTGTGCTGCCTAATAGTATAACTAACACGTCGTATGGTAGTCTTGTTTTTCCGGAACAATTATTCGAAGTGGGTGAATCGTTTTAGAACAAACTCTCAAAAACCTAAAATTGTTTCAGTCCAAAAATTTTGTTCCGAAACCATGGGTGAATCCAGTTTAAAAAAGCTGCTTGCGTAGAGAAAAACAGCACAGAGAGCTTATCATTGAAATGAAAGGTAAATCCCTTATTTAAAATTTAAACCATAAGTATATGCAGTATTACCACCACTATGAAGAAAATGCTTTTAGGTATGTAATCGTGCTTTTGCACATGCAATTAAGCTTTTGATTTCTGACAAAAGCTTGCTAATGGGGTAGACACGACCAAGTTATACATACATACATATGTATTTTAATATAAACTTTATATGATAAGAACATTCATACATATACACATATTTTTAGAGGGACACACAAAAACAAACACATAAAACAAACAAGTTTTCTTTCCATTTTGATTTTTTGTGTGTTCCATACAAACAGACATTCGTCAGAAACCATTTGTCTTACATAAACAGAGTACTAGTCTTAATGTGCCACAATAAGAGATTTGCTTTAAAGGCATGTTTTTGTTTTGTCTTAGGCCGGAGATGGGAATCTTCGAAAAACACTTTTGCTTCAACAAAATAGTGCACGATTCACCATCACTGGACTTACGTACTAAACCATCTCCCCCCGCGGGACTGCCGTAATGTATTACTTCGCGGAGGCCTGGTTAGGTTGATCGCACTAAATTAAATTTCACCTTCGTTCCTCTAACCTTCGGAGTTCGAGCATAACTTCAGTCATTCTCTGGCTGTATTGGCTCCATAGAATCCTAAAATTCAACACCTATACCATAAGTCGGTTTGGTCTAAAAATTGGTTCTCCGTACCATCTAAATCTAGGTCAGCATGTTAGTATATGCTCTGCATCTTCCTCCTCATCTACACAGGTTGGGCATATATCTGTGCAGATAGTTCCTGAAGCCAGGTAGTAGTTTAGTTCGCAATGTTTGTTCTCCATCCAAAGTGTTACATCAAGGACAAGGTGAAATGTCCATCCCTTTAAACTGTTTTCCCATCATGGCTGCCATTTGTGTATGGAAATCTCTTTCCTCCGCTTTTATTCTGGATGCTCTAGGCGGCGAAAATATATCCACCTCGTCTTATCCACCAATATGTCTTATCGGTATTGTCTTTACAAATACCAGTACCCCACTAAGAGTGCTTCCGACCATATTGGGCAAGCATATAACATTATCGACATTATAACCCTCGATATTATTCTCCTCTTAAATGGGTATGATCCTCCAATATTTGGCATTATCCTCGTCATTGTTCCCTGGGTTACAGATGCCATTTCGCCGATGAATTTCACTTGCTCCTCAAAGTTGAACCTGTCGTCGATAATCACTCCCAAGTATTTTATGGCTTTCTTCGATTCGATCTTAGTGCTCCATCTTTTCCACTATCTTCCGGGACAGAAATACTTTTTTTGTAATATTTGCTGTCCCTTTAACATTATATTGGCAGTCGTCAAATTCCATATCGCCTCTGTGTACTTTGTGATTAAAACTAAAACAGCATAGAGCAGAGTACTTTTTTGCATCAAATGGTACTTTTGTAAAAAAAGTACTTATTTATACTTAATACAGGTATGGAATGGAATAGAAATAAAAATGGAAATGCGATAGAGAAATTAAGGTTATATAACGATGATTCTGATTTCATAGAATAACGATGATTCTGAACGTAATAGAACGTAAAAGCCCCGTTTAGTCAAATGTCAAAGAAAGTAACGGAATGTACATTTATTTTAGGATATTAAGAGCAAATTAAATACTTATGGGAATTACAAGCGTTCTCATTGCTTTTCGTATTCTAAAAACGAACCTACGTTGCGTGGTTGTTAAGCTAATCGAAGCTTAAGACTACTTCTAAAACGATAAAATATGTAATACTAAAAAAGTACTAAATATATTAAACCGGGATGCCGCCGGTATTTGAAATTAAAAAGTACTAAAGTACTGAATTTTTCAATATTATTCTATGACATTAAAAGAAGTATGGAATGCATATCAGAGTATCAGAAATTATAAGCACATTGTTCCGATTCTATTCATCCTTTTGCTAACCTCATTGCTGATCTCGGGTGGGTGGGTAGTGTGTTGGCTTATTATACGCGAACCCGTGGTTTAAACGACAGCTCTGACATCTCCAACAAAACGAAATAAGGAAAAATATTCCTTCGGCGACTTCCCTTTGTCCGATTTCGGGCAAAACTGTAGGTACCGCCATTCATTTATACAATGATGTACAATGTATGTAGAGTCGGTGAGAAAAATACGTTTAATTTTTTTAATTGTTCAATTGTTTTAATTTAATTTAATTTACATTTTAGGCACTAAAATGTTACTTTTCAGTTCAAGATGTTTTTTTGTAAATTTATTTTATGAATTACTTACAAGGAAATAAAAGTCATTTATTGTAACTCCACCTTGTTTATTAAACATTAAGAGTATAAACAATAATTCATAGAAGTTATACAACAACAAATAATAATATTCTACATACTGACGCGTTTGCATCGTAAGTCACTACAATAATTAAAAATAATAATGAATAATGAATATGAATATGTAACAGATAACAATGATTAATTATGGATAATTAAAATATAGATTGAGAATAATTTGTGATACTTTGTTTAAGTTTTTTTTCTTTTCTATCTGGCAGGCAAGCTTGGCTCTAGAAATTATATACATACACATGCTATATTATTGAAATCAATATTCTTTAAAAACTATATACCAAACATATTATATATACATACGTACATATTAAAAAATATATATTTTAATACATATTTTAATCAGACATTACATCCTTTATAAACTCTATGATTCCCAATTTGGAGACAAGCCAATACATGAAAGCCACACAAATTATTGTCTTACAAACGGCGATCCAAAACGTACATACTGGAAATAAAAAAAGAAAATAAAATATAATTAATATACTGGTATTAAGACTTAATAAAGAGATTTATAATAAATAAAAGAGGTTCATGGAAGCCCTCCGAACACAACACTTCTTTATGAACGAAAAAAAAGCGCAACGTTGTAGTCAATAGAACGAATTCAAAAACAGCTTAGCTGGAGATAAGATAGCACGTGCTGGTGTAACCAAAGCAATGAAAATTTGTCCAACATGGATTCTGGAGACTCTGTCATATTTGATCTCTATGCAGATGATAGTGGGATCCAAAGCTATGGAGACGAGCCTGACACGAACTGTCATATCGAAAAGCTAAGGTTGAGTAGATTGGGACAAGTGCGGAGGTGTTCGTCCTCAAAATAAATTATTCGATCCCTATTAGGAAACTAGCGAGTATTCTTCAGAAGGAAGTCTAGGTCATCGAAAGATGTGCTCAATTCAACTTGTGAACAAAAAGTATAAAGGACGGGACACATATCAATATTATGTGACAGTCAGGCCTTCTCGAGCTCAATTTGAAAATAGTATACAACTGTCTAGTATACAACTGTCTATAAAAGGGGATATAGCGTCACCCTTTGCGGTATCTCAGGTCATGTGGAAATTCACGGCAATGAATAAGCTAATAAGCTTGTGAGAAATGCTTTCTAAGTACTGAAGGGTGTACTTAGCGTAAAGAAAGGAAACTTTTCTCAAACAAAATAAGTTTTAGACTCTCTAAACTTTCATTACATAATTACAATATAAAGATATTTGACTAATGCGTCAGACTATCCAAGAGGAGCATGAGGATAGTAACCGGCCTTTTCACCAGACACTACAAAATCAAGTAAAACTTAGATTTTGAATTGAATAAAACGATTAACCAAAAGATAAACTTAAAACTTGTACGACGTTCATGCAGCTCAGAAATGAACATCTCAGTTATATGTATACCCCATAGAAATCAAGAGCAAAATACAAATAATAACACAGTCTACAGGGCAAGGCTCGCGATGTTTACTATCTTTTTCAATCAAAACGGAAATATTGGACATTTAGTTTGAGATTGCGAGTTTGATGAAAACCTAATCTCATGTTTCGGAGCAGTCCAAAGGCGGTCATAGCATGCCGTTTGATCACACTGTACTGATTGTTGTGGAAATTGGTAAAAATCCCTCGTGTAGAGACAAAGGACAACGTTGCAGCTACCGCTGGTGAGGTGTTAGCTGAAATGCTCATAAAATTATATAAAAATAGGTACTCTAAGGAATACCATCTACGGAGCAATTTTAAACAATATTTACACACAAAAAATATTTAAAAAATAAACATCAAGAGTTCATTTAATGCTCCAAATGAATATTTCAATTTTTTTTTTTGATTTTCAAAAACTAAAAAAGACTAAAAAAATTACCCGCTTATGTATTTGATATAACATTTAAGTTCTAAACTTACCACTTGTGTTGTACTCTAGCCTTGGGTATGGTGGATAGAGGTTCTTTCATGACATATTGTCGTCCACCCAAAATACTATTCTTTAGATACTCATTTTCATCAACATCTTCAGTGTTGATTTTAAAACTGTAACAACAACAAATTAAATTAAAAACAAAAAATTATTTGTTTTCACTCACATTTTACGATCTTCATCGCCAAGAGATTTAAAAATTTCGCGAAAATTATTCGATTTGAAATCCCAAGCACGAGTTGTAAAAAACTGTAAACTTCTAAGCCGGTGGCAATACGTTTCTGGACACGAATCATGCTGTATGTATAAGCAAAAAGCAATGTGTTAAATTTAAATTTAATTTAATAACGTAAAAATAGTCATACAATGTTCTTTGTCTGAATATGGTAAGCAAGATATCGATTAGCAAAGCTGCGAGCCACATGAACAGGTGACACAAAACCAATGATAATATTTATTATTGGTCATATTTACCATCCGGATACCATAAACCAAACTTCAAAGGGATATTTTTCAGCATATTCCCGGCCTTTATCCATAACCCATTTCCAGGTACGTTTCTGGGATTCATGTACAGTTAAATTGAATACAGGCAACTGGGCAGGTCTAAGTATCGTATATATTTACAGCTACTAATAGAGAAAATCAAAAATTGAATTGAATTCTTAAGCACTTACCTTTCCTTTAGTTGAGTAAAATAATAGGGTATCAACAGTAAACCATTAATGGCTATATCCACTGGTATTACTTCAGACTTTAGTTCTCCATTACATAACATTCGAGCGTATAACACCTTTACCAGCACCCACCATTACGCTGTCGGTCCATTCAAATTATCCACCCAACCGGGTAAGGGTTCTTGAAATGCTGGCGTCACTGTTATTTATTTTATTTGTTTTTTTTTTGTGTTGAATAAGAAAAATTTATTATTTTAATGTTCAATTTTGAAATTAACAACTAAGAGAAGAAAACAAGTTTAGTTAGACTTTTGTTTTTTATCAGAAAAAATTTTATTACTTTGACCCTGTAATTAATTACAAAAAAAAAAAAATAATAATTTCGTATAAAACCTATAGAAACTTAACCACTAAATATAATGAATATAAAAAAAACCAATTAATTTAGAACAAAGCTAAAACGCCGGTCCATTTTAGCAGATAATAAAAGGTGAAGCCTACAATTAGAGCTTTGCAAAGTCTATCCACTACATATTGGCTGAAAAGAAATAAAGACAAAGTAATAATTTAAAATATTTTAAAATTTTTGTTGCTTTTTAAAGCGAATGCGAAACGAAAATTTAAATTAATTTTAAAAACCCAATCAATAAAGATCTTAAGAACTATGTAATCGCCCTCAATCATATTGTTTAAAGTAAAACCGGATAAAGTTCAATCTTTTTAAAAAAAATCCTTGAGTTTCCGCCTTTACCACAAGTATCACGATGGAAGCCATCGTTGAAACCATCATTGTCTAGTAGGGAATGTGTTGGCTAGTTAGACATAAAGCCACGGTTGAAATTCCAGGTCAGACATCAGCAACGAAACGAAATATGAAAAAATATTTCTTCGGCGACTTCGGTGTAAAATTGCCATGAAAAGTTTCTCAAAAATCTGTCGTTCTTTAGGTTGTAGGTCCCGCCAGGCATTCGAACACAACATTGTGGTGTAAGAAGCTAGGTCGTAATCCTGACTGAAGGGTTGTAATGATCAATTATAGGTTTATGTATGTAATTACATTCGTTAGACTTGAAAACAGTGTCCGCTTGCTTTCATCTTTCCTCTCGTTGGTTATACCCTTCCAAACCCTTTTTTCTATTCGGCAGAAAGGTTCGGATCTGTGCTATCTTTTTGTAACTGCCATTCTAATGTCAAGTCAATTTTTTAAGTATTGCTATGCCTTTTGTACTTCCTCTGGATTGAGCACATCTTTCGATGGCATAAATGGGCTCGCACCGCATCTATCCTACTATATGTCCATGATCCTCCTTTAGTATATCACAGAATGGCGTTTGTCTTAAAAGGTTATGTACCAACCAAATTATTCCTTTCACTCACAATTATTCATTTTCGTTTGCTATGCTTTTCCCAAAAGCTTACTGTGACTGCCTGCCAGTCATTTGCTAGGTTACATTGCCTGCTAATGCCCATCGAGTTAAACTTTTCTCCCGTTACTCTAACCACAGACTCAATAGCATCGGTTCTCTTTACCGCATGCAACGTGCTTAAATCTTTCGTCATGGAATAGGATCTCATTGCCGCGATTGTAGCTACGCAAGCCAATCTCTGTAACTTATTCAACTCCATCTGAGCTATTTTTAAGAGTGTAACGTTTTTTTTTTACATTAATGGATCGATAATGTATGGGATGGGACTCGAACGCAACTTTATTTAACTTAAGCCCAATATGAAAATATTTACCATAATAGCTTCAATTCAGTCTATTTCTTAATCTGTACGGTTCCGCTGTAATCCAAAGTTCATTATATCTATACAATTAACAACAAGGAACAGATCCGAAGCTATTGAATATATTGGAAAGGAGATTATATTGAGAACTAAGAAAATTTGGATAACTTCTGTGTTCTACTGTCCAGAAACTAATGGTTTCAGAGTTTCCATTTTGTTCTCAATTTTCCGCGATTTTTGCTTATGTTGGTTTTGTAATTTTTATAAATTCTATTCTATTCGAAACTTATAATTCAATACTGTACATTTTAAAGATGCATGGCTTTGGGTAGATCTTCCAATTTCTCGTTCGTCAATATTAAATTGACGTGCACCTTTGGGCACAACAATCATATAGCTCTTCCTAGTTCCCCCGGAATTCATATTCAATATTGAAGCTGTAAGTAACCCAAAGAAAAATTTAATAATATTTAATAAAAAAATAATAAGCCTTTGCCTGCTTTACCATGTTTAAATCTTACATTTTCCTTATCTTGCCTCGTTAAATTATCCCATAAGGTACGCGTATCTATCTGATAATAAAGAGCCAGGCATGCAAGTAATAGAAATTGTAAAAACCTCAAAACCGTGGAATTTACGTTTGTATCTTAAGCATACTGAAATACCACAACAACAAAATACAATTAAGTTTATTAAGAAAAATAAACAAAAGATTAAACAATAGATTGTCAGTAATGTTTAAATGTTTGAATTTCAAGAGGAGAGAGGTAACACTTAGGTACCGAATTTTTTTCTCATGGAAAAAAGCAAGACAAAGACTTTTAAACTATTTGTAAACGTCCTATTAGTCCAATATAAGGTTTCTATTTGGTAAGTCATCATAGGGTATTTTACTTATTCTCATTTTCGAAGATTTCCCAATAATCATAAAGTTTACTTTCACAGTGTTTCAAGCAGCTAAGGAATAACTTTCAGTCTCCTGATGCACATCGCCCATTATCTAACTACAGTCTCTCAATAGCTTAGTCTCTACCGACATGCAATGTGCTTAAATCTATCATTGCCATGGTTTAACATTATGACTACGTAATGAAGCACTCTTGCGTTCTTGGCATCCGACGCCAAATACAGAATGATTCCAGAATGTAAACCTGAACTAATTAATTTTCCGCAAATTTAAAAAGTTTTTTCTCAAAACTTTCTGATGACACTCTGCTTAGATCCAGGAAAAATCAAGCCCAAACCTTACTATCTTCATGCTTTTCCCAAAGCAGCCAAGAAATGTTGGTGCTTCCAAAGCGCACTGAATAACGTGGATTTCAACAGACTGAAGTGTACAAGCTGAACAAATTTTTTAAATAAATTCTGTAATGCGGAAAATAGGACGGATGGGCATAATCATAATTAATGCCTTGACGGTCAGTCAACAAGTATTTGGGTATTGGTAATGGACAGTGAAGGCTGCTTAGTGAGCCTATGCGCAGAATCTCCATAGGAAGAAATAAAAAGTATCCGTAAAATATTTTCGAGTGAATCCGGCCGTTTTATCGTTTCGAATGATAAGCTTAACAGTCAGATTTGCCTATTCATTTTCAAATTCATGTTCGTAACGTGGGAAATATATTTCAGGAATCCAAGAAACAATAAGGCATAGATGAGGCTAAACGTATGTACAGATAATTGTAAAGAAATTTCTAAAAACAGAAATAAAATGTAAATATATTGTAGATGTAGTATCATATGCCCGTAGTCTAGTGGGTAGTGTGTTAATTTTTTAGGCGTGGGCCAGATCAACCATCTTCAAATCTTCCTTTCGGCAGATTTCTGGCAAAAACTCTGACAGTAAATAAAATTGCCATGAAAAGTTTCTCTAAAAATCTGTCGTTCGGAGTCGTCTTTAAATTGTAGGTTCCGCCACACACACAACATTGGCGTGAAAAACTACGTCATAATCCTCACTAAAGGATTGTAATGATCAATTGTGTATTTAGCATCATTCGAGCCTTGTTGTTCTTTTCATTGAAAGACAGGAGAGGATCAAAAACTGGCTGACTCGTTTCTTTTCCTTTTTAGGTAATAAAAAATCATGAATTGATAAGATTTTGAATAAAACTGAAAAATATGTAAAAAAAAAACCATGTGCATATACTTACAATGTCTTCTGGCCAAAAATCAACATCAGAAAATCTAAGAAATAAGCCGGCAACCAATGGAACATGAGACAATTGAACTGATGATATAATTTATTTGTGGTTACGGTAGGATCTGGATACCAGAGACCGGCATTAAATGGATACTCTTTATTAATGCGTTTACTAAGCTTCACTACAGTGCCACTGGTCATTTTACGATGTTCAGCATTCGTTATATTATAGACTGGTACTTCGGCAGGCCTAAAAAAATAAGTTTAAAAAATTTCGCAAAGCTATTATTACAATAATTTTGTTTTCTTTTTTAATTTTTATAAAAACAAAACTTACTTTCTATCCTTGGTAAACTCATAGGGTATAACAATTAAACCATTTATGGCATAATCCACGGGTATTATTTCCGATTTATTTTTCTCATCCACCAAAACAGAACGTATAACACCTTTGCCACAACCGATCATTAAACCGGTGGGCCCATTTAAATTGTCAACCCATCCAGGTAAAGGTTCAAATGCCGCTGGTGATACTATCGTTTAGCATTGTCAAGATAAGAAATTTTGAAATTTTTTATTATAATTTTGAACTAAATTGTGGAATTTTCGTAAGAATTAATTAAACAACTTACATGATTCAATGATGAATTTTGAAATGATACTGATTTTGAGTTTGATTGAGCTTGATTATTGATTCTGATGTACGAGCCATGAATTTTCATGAGATTTTAACACATTTTTTTTTTATTTTGACTCTTTTTCTTTAATTACTTTTTTTTAAACAATTTTTTTTAACATTTCTTTTGTCATATTTTTCCAATTTTTTTTTCTTTTTTAATTTCTAATCGAAGAGTCGTAGTGTTATTGTATAAGGATTGATGTTTTAATGTGTTTTAAAGATGTAAATGTAAATATGTATGTATATTGTTATGTATGTAAGTAAATGTGTATGTATGTATGTATGTATGTATGTATGTATGTATGTATGTATGTATATAAATATGTATACATGTATGTGTGTTATTTTGTGTTAAATTCATGTGTGATTTAAACCGACACAGTAAATTATGTTTTTTAGCGAATAAAAACAGCAACTTATAGGCATATTATTAGAAAATTCGGTTACAAATTGTTGGTATATAAGGTCCTATAAGGTTCCTTTATAATACCCACAGTACCTATTACAGCATACAAATATAACACATCCACTATTTGTAGAACGAACGATTTCAAACGATTGTAAATTTATAAGAAAACTTTATTTTTTTTTTCGTTTTTAAACAAAAATTATTTCGTGTTGTTTTATTTTATTTTTTTTTTTTTTATTATTCCCCTTATTCAACTAGGCTTACCCATTTGCACAATAAAGCATTTTAAAAAGTATTACTAAAACATATAACAGAGTCATTAGGAAACCTAAAATGTTCCATAAATTGTTAGGCATTGATTAAAGGCGCTATAAAATTATAAGTCCAATATGCTAAAAGACCTAAAAAATGCTGCCTTGCAAGTACGATCAGCACATACATGCTATAAAACAAAAAGAAAACAAAACAAAACAAAAGGAAACGAAACGAGTTAATTTAAAAAAGAATAGAAAATTACATTTCAACACCAATATCTCACAATTTCAATTGTCTTCTCGCTTTGGGTAGAGTATCTGGGGATTCTTTCATTAAATATTGACGTCCACCTTGTATACAAGAAATCATATAACTCTTCAACATCCTCTTCCGTATCCATATTCATGTTAAAACTGTTTATAAGAAAATGCTTAGAAATCTCATTCATTCTAAAATGTTATCTTTCTTACATTACTTTGTCCTTATCGTTTAGTTTTTTCCATAGCGATTCATAGCCTTTCGATTTAAAGCACCAGGCACGCATGGTAAAGAATTACTTCTAAACCGATTTGTACACGTCTCTGTACACGCAACATACTAAAATGTATGCAATTGATAATAATGTGGTCTGAACTTAAGGGATTCTTTTGAAACTTTCTTTTTTAAACACCAAAACAACGTAGGTTATAGGTTCAATTCCTACAAGAGCCACTATTATGTTTCGTAAAACTGTTTCTCTTTCAAGAGTAAGTAGGATGTAGAACTAATAAAACACCTACAAGAGCCTCTCGAAAGTTCCGTAAAACTGTTCCCCTTTTAAGAGTAAGTAGGCCGAAGAAAATGCACTGAGGAAATCCAGACTATTTAAGTTGTTTTTCGGTAGTGATTATTCCCAAGTCGTTTCAAGGATTTCAACTTGTTTAGAACAATACAAGAACTGATCGTATTTTGTGGTATTTATAAGCATGAAAGATGAGGGAGTTTTCAATGGGACAAATTCATTACCCCGATTGGAGAAACTGTAAAAGCATAGGAAACGAACTGAAATCGCTTCCACAATAAGTAAAGGCGACAAGCAAAAAGACCAATGGGAAGGAATAAAAAAAGAAAAATTAACAGATGACCTTAAAAGTAGTTCTAGATAGGAAGGTTTCAGAGAGTACAACGGTTCAATTGGTAATTGATTGGATTTGTTCTATCAGTTCTTTTAGTTTCATTGAGGAACATAGATCGTATCCAGCCTTTTTTGGCATTAAAAAGTCATATGAAAAGATGTGAAATAAGCGCAAATAAATCAGGAAATGAGATGATAGAATAGGAAATGGTAAGTGTGACCCAGATAGTGGCGGTATTTTTTAATCTTTTACTACCTTTTAAGCATCATAAAAATTCCCCCATTTCGTCGATCAGTCAAGAAGTAGTTTAGTTTTTCATCAGTCAAGAAGTAGTTTAGCACGTTCTAGTATGATAGGGTTGCCATATGTTGTTCCATAGGAACGATATATGTATTGGCTGTAGTGGTGAGGAACTTTTCTTCTCATTCTTTCTCAAGATGTGGCGGCGATGGTCCTTTCTTTTCTGCTAATTTTTTCGCCTCTGGAGCGTTCAAATTCATCGTTCATCTTAATCAATTATTTGGATGAAGTAGGGCTGCCATGTGTCATTCCCTGGCAACGATATATGTATTGGCTGTAGTGGTGAGGAACTTTGCTCCTTCTTGTTTCTCCAGATGTGACACTGATGGACCTTTCTTTTATGTTCTTCACTGATACTATTCTCTCTGGGGAGTCTGAAGTAATCGTTCTTCTGAATGAGTTATTTGGTGAACTTGTGATTTTCAAAAGTCTAAAACCATGAAGGAAATTTGTTTCGTCTTCAGTTGTCTTCGGGCCGTGATTACTTGTCGCAAGTAATCAAGCGGTTATGGTGGAAGGCGACTAAATACTTTAATTCCTATGTCCTCTGATGTAAAGACGTGATAAAACGTGAATAAAGCGCTTAACAACCATTCTAAGAAACCTGACAAGGGCTTAAGTTGATTCTACAGAAGATGGATTTTGTTGCCACAAATTCGATGGCATTATAAGTCATTACGGGGCTGGAGAATGTTAAAGGAGAATTTACTTAACATTAAGGCTTTAAGGAGCATCCACGAAGGATTCCCAAAAAAAAAGTTTGGCATTCACTAGGCACATTGTGGGTTATTGACGCCAAGAATAACGGTAAGACTGTGTCAGTAGGGGATTTTAAATATCAGAAACATGTCGTCAAAGAAGGATTTTTATGAGCTCTTTATCCAAACATGCTTAAGTAGGTTGTCGATTAGGAATTCTCATTTTCGTGTAATGCAAATAAAAAACTCTCTCTCTCTCTTGAGACTTTTAAAACTTTACTGTTGTTTTGGTGTTTATGCAGAGGAGCAAATCAATAAAATTAAATTTTGCAAAAATATGTTATGTTATGGAAACAAAAACAACAACAAAAGAAATTTAAAAACAAAAATTGTAGAAAAGGAAAAGTGAGAAACAAAACGAATAATAACTCACAATCGCTTTTGACCCAATAAAAATAATATGAAATCAATAAAGTAGGCTGGTAACCAATGAAAGAGTATGACGTTAATCTGATGATGTAAACGATTTGTGGTTATGCAACCGTCTGGATACCATAAACCGGTTTCCATTGGATATTGATAGCCCATCTTTTGCTCAATTCTATAACTTCGCCCCATGGTACTTTGCGTCGTTCAGCGCAACTGTATTGTAAACAGGCACTCTGACGGACTGAAAAAATGATGTTTTTTTTGTAAATTTTCATTGGATTTTTGTTCTTTTTTTTTTTTTTGTTTATTTGTTAAGCAAAGTATACCGTGGATTTGTTGAGTATTCATAGGGTATAACAACCAAACCATTGATGGCATAATCAACTGGTATTACCTCGGATTTGTAACGTTTATCGATGAGCATTGAGCGTATAACACCTTTGCCGGCACCCACCATTAGACCAGTGGGTCCATTTAAATTATCCACCCAGCCGGGTACTGGTTCAAAAGCCGATGGTGATACTAATATTGGATAAATACAGACAGACAGAGACAGAGTTTTTGTTGTTCTTAATAAATGGCTGATCATTTAAAGCATTTTTGTAAAGCGTGTTTCTCCGGGCATTATCATTGCGGCAGCTGTGTTTTGTTTAGCATTTTTTTTTTTGGTTTCTTGAGAAATTTCGCTCTCCATGGCAGTCGCTTAGGGGGGAAAACTGGTTAGAGGCAGGTAAAGGTTTTTTTTTCTTTAAGAATTTCAAATAAAATTTTTAATTCTTTTTATTTTTTGGCAAAGTGTTATTTACAAGTGTTTTTGAAGAGAACTTGCAACCATTTTTTCCACAATAAAGCCCGTTTTAGCAAATTTAAAAATTTTTTGGAGTTTCGCAGTGTTTGTAAGCACTAAGCACTAAGTAAGCACTTTATTTTCACTTCGATTGTTAAAACGTTTTTTTCTTTTTTTGATTTTAATTGAGACACAGTTTGTTTGTAAGCACTTGGGTAAGCGCACCATAAGAAAGAAATACAAGAAAATAGGAAAACATTTTTGGAAAGAGGGTTTGGAAATGTGAAAGCAATTTTAGCCATGATTGTCTGATGATTTATTTTGTGTTTAAAGCATGTATTTTTATTTTTTTTTTTTATTTTTTAATAAATTATTGTCAAACTTAAAACCTCTTTGTGTTAAAGTAATGAACGTCAAAGAAATTTATATGCCTAGAAAACTTCTGTAATTTGAATGAACATTTACTTGGTCCAACTTTCATTTTGTAGCGCTAAAGTCATCGTGTGATAATTTTTCTAAATATTCTTTCTTTGTGTTTCTAATAGGAATCAAACCTACAACTCCCACCGTGTCTACTTAACTCTGTTTAACCTCCAACCATGTCTACTAATTTTTATTCCTTTGATCATACATCGAACTAAAAGACTTAATGTGTTCCATCGAATGTGATATACAACTGTCATATAAATAGCTGTGCTCTCGAAATCTATTTTTGGATCATGCTCGTTAATGACAATAGGTTGTGCAACACTATTGATTCATTGGAACACGCGCAATGTTGGTACTGATACCATAGATTGCGTTCTAGTAGCTTTTGAGAAAATATGTGCAACGCTCTTTCCATAGTTCTCTTTATTTTAATTATTACGTAAATATATTCTTATTTTCATAAATACGAGTCTCCCTATTCTCTCTTCTCCCTTAGTCTTGACTACACAAAAAAACTGCAAAGATGCAATGACGATGGTCAGTTCTAATTTACAACATTGCTCATAGAATAAGCATCCGATAAATACAGAACTACAAGTCGCAAACTGCTGTACAAAAGGCTTTAGGTAAGCGTCTTGCAATTGAGTGCCTTATCAGACTATGGTCCGTTCATTCCCTATGCTCCATTGTAAGTCATCAATAGCAGGAGAAGAAGCAATTCATAAGACGTTCACTAGGTTAGCCAACTAGCATTGTCTAAAAACGGCAACCTTGTTGAAATTGTGTTTTGCTTATATGTAATGGGTTAAGTGAAAAAGTAGGAGTTTCGTAGGTAGTGTGTCGGCTTATTAGTCATGGGTCAAACTCAAGGTCAGATATCTCCAACAAAACGAAAAATGAAAAAAATATTCCTTCGGCTACTTCCTCTTAGCTGATTCCTGGCAAAAACTTTGAGTATAACTGAAATTGCTATGAAAAGTTTATCAAAAATGTGTTGTTCGAAGTCAACTTTAAACTGTAGGTCCCGCCACTAATGTATAAAATTAACACCCACAACATTAGTGGTGTGAGAAGCTAGGTCGTAATCCTAACTAATGGGTTGTAATGACCAATTATGTACGTATGTTAGTGATGGGGAAACTATCTGATTGTGTCAGTTGGCCACTATCTGTTCCTTTCAAGATCTACGTTGTTGTCACTACCCAAAGGCCCCAAAGCAATGCCTGGATGGATTATAACCAGGGACTTCAGGTCTGATGGTCCGGAAGTTCCAGATTTATATACTGATGAATCCAGAATGCAAGAGAGTGGGCTTTGGATACTAGAATATCGTATATGCTGCCTGGCAATAATATTTTCCAGCAATAGTCATGGTCTTGTTGGATGCTGGAATTTTATTTGAATTATTTTCTTTTTTTTTCATTTTCAAAGAGCCAGTTGCTATTAAACCCGTTACAAACCCGTCACTACGACGTCAGTCATTGTCCTTGATGGGATTATTACATTATTTCGA
>QOCX01002393.1:0-22621 GCA_005959815.1 Sarcophaga bullata | reverse complement strand
TGAAAACTGGACCTAAAGGGTGAATCTATTTAGGAATAAATGTTTTCAATTTGGTCTGTCGCCGTATAAAATAAAGTATTCTTATGAAGGTTTTAAATACTGCAAGATTGCTCAAGGAGAAGGCATCATTATCGCCCAAAATGATGTGGGATACTTTAAGCAGCCTTTCTTAAAACTAGAAATTGATGTGGCATCATGTAAAGAGGTCCCCCTTAGGCCAACATTTAGGCTCATTGTAATACTACAATCTACCCAGGCATCAAATACTTCTTAGAGGAAACCAACCCAAGTCCAAAATAAACCTTGCTAGTGCAGCACTCTTTATATAAGAGACCTCGTTTAAATATATTAGTTAGTGAAATATATATATTAGTTAGTGTCAATGACGTCCGCGTTTTTATGACAAGAGCAGATCGTTGGCACATGAGGTGAAAGACACTCTCTTGCTCTTCCTCGGACCCACAGCTTTTGCAGATGACATTTGCCGAATTGCTAAATCTTTTATAGCCCGTACAAATTGCTTTTGTGCTATGTATGGCCATGCGATTTAAAGAGAAAAGTTCGATCCTCTTCTTACCCATACTTGTCTAGTAGAGTCTAGCAATATTGAACGTTCGGCCAGCTCATTAGTAATACAATTACCAACGCATATCTCCTACTGTCCCGGAACACACATAACCGACTTACTCTTGACATGAACATCCGAAGTTTCTCTTGCGAGAAATCATCGGCATTTATCGGACATTTCAGTGTTGTTCCATGTTCGTCCAATCGACTTAATTGCAGTACTGCGGCTGTAACAATAAATCAAGACGATTTTCAACAGGAAACATTGTTTCAACAATAAGCATAAGCCGCTTTTAAATTTTCTCTGCCTAACTGCAAGTGGTCACGGAAAACCAACTATCACACCTATATACTTACATACGGAAACCTACGACTATATTCTCAACACCACTTATGCTTGTGGTGTGCATTAATTTTATCCATAAGTGACGAGACCTACAGTTGCAAGTCGCCTCTGAAAGACAGATTTTTTTGAGTAACTTTTTCATCGCAATTTTATGTCTCTCTCAGAGTTTTTGACAGAAATCTGTTGAGGGGAAGCTTTCGAAGAAATAGTTCTTCGTATCTCGTTTTTTTTTGAGATGTCCGACCTGGGGGTTTGAACTGTGGCCTCACGTCTATTACGCCAACACACTGCGTACTAGACTATTGCGACTTCAGGCAGCCTATACGAGGGTTTAATGTTAGAATTCTTAATAAATATACCACAGTCTACATCATCTCACGCTCACTCATTTTTGAATTCATCATTATAAACCTCAAAGGTCCCATTAGGGACCTCCAGCACTTCAGGCCAGAAGTTTATTTAAAATCGAATGTTCTTCAGAAAGTTGTAAGGAATCGTATGCTTATGCTTTCCCCAATGTACCTAAGTCTTCCCAGAATAGCAGCATGTCCATAGTCGAGATTGGGTCTGAATTTGACTGCATTGAGTCTTACTGCTACTTACTTGGCTCTCTGCCTTAGTAGGAGGCCAAAGGGTAGCCAATTGAGTATAGAAAATAATGCTTTGGTCGAAGTGAAACAGAGTGCACTGTTGATTAGCACAGTTGATTGCCTATGTACTCTGTTTAACTGTCGTCAAAGGTATTTGTGTTTGCACACCATCAGATGATATTAAAGAGAACACCTTGCTCTGCAAAATGATGTTGACAACATTCTGCTAGGATTACAGTCTGCTCCAAAAAAATGTAGCAATAGGTTTTGGCTGGCTGCGTATTAATTCCAACCGTCAACATTGGCATTCGCAACATCAGTACACACATCCCAGTGATATTAAAAGAGAACACCTTGCTCTGCACAATTATGTTGACATATTCTGCTAGGATTACAGTCTGCTCATGGGTTTTGGAAAGTTAGCTCACTGTACGATTATCGATAAAAAAGCTCCCCGATTTTATTATTCTTCTGTTCCAATCATGGTCTCCTCTAGGAATTTAGTTTTTATTTCACCCTCCCTAATTAAAAGTGAACAAAAAGTTAATTTTATCTTAATCTGTTAATATGTGGCCCACATATAGTGTTTCATTAAATTTGTGATTCTTATCGAAATCCATTGAATGGCCTTAAACATGTGTTGCAAATCACACGCACTGTATGCAAAATTAAATGTTACAATTGTATTGCAAATGGCTTAAATAAATACATATACACAGGCATTATTATTGCATTAACGAACCAAGTGTCACCAAGCTAATTTATCATTTAAATAACTCAAATACACATACAAACATGTACACACACCCACACATAAACAAGGATCAACCAAAGCATATCGTTCGAATATTTACTCAACAAGAACATCTCAATTTGAAGCATTTACTAGTTGGACATGGCGATATAATACCATAACGTATCCATATGGATCCACCCTTGCAGAATTGTTAATGCGCTCTTTTTCTCTCGCTTAATTTGATAGAAATCTTATCGTCATCGTAATCGTCATCATCATCATCATCCACATTGTACATTAAAAATATTTTGTTTTTATTGTTTTCAAATAAACAAAAACAATAACAAAGAAAAAGAGAGAGAGAGAGAGAGAGAGAGAAAGAGAATGATTTTCAAATTTATTAAATATGCGGTTTGCCTGTCAAAAGAAAATATTGGCAGTAAAGCAGCCAGCCCAGCCAGCCCAGCCAGCCAGTAAGTCAGTTCGGTTGTCTGTCTGTCCATTCCATACATTACTCGTATAATTCACGCTTTAATCCGTAAATGCGGGCGATATTTGTGCAATAAGTGCGTGTTAAATTTCAGTTTTGAAATGGACCAACAATTGTTGGTTTCTAGGCCGGTAGAAAACTTATTTCTGTGTTTTTTTTGTTTGTTGTTGTTTATTTTCTGTGTCGTTTAGCAATGGCAAAAGCTGTTTGTGTTGGTCTACTATTTGATTTGGCTCTTAAGCTGATGCCACTAGCTCGCATACAAGTGGTGGTTGCGTTAAATATTTACAACAGCACTACGCTACGAGTACATTTACGAGTATATTGGGTGGTGTGGCATGGTGGTTTGTTAGTAAAACTTGTACAAGTACATGTACATACGTGCATACATATTGAATTTATAGTTTTTTTTTTGCGATTATTTTTCTAAATTCGTTGCGGCGTCAGTTGGTCTCATTCTCATTCTGATCCCGTTTAGAATTTAATTTTCTTTTGTTTCGATCGTACATATATGGAAAGAAAGCCTCTCTGATTGGCTTTATCTCATGGTATTCATAGATGAAAGAATAGAAATTATTTCAAAACGTTAATGCCAATTAATAAAAAAGGTTTTCAATTTTTTTAATTTCAGATTATAAAACAATATGCATTGCATTATACTTTTCAAAATGATTTTATAAGCATTCTAACAACGTTTGTTTCTGGAACTTATTATTTGTATTGATAGTTGCTTCAAATAAGTATTTTAAATTCACCGATGAGTGCCATACAAGTGTACAGATACGAACCTCATATGTTTTTTTTATCGTTTTAATTCTTTTTGGGATTATTATTACTATTGTCGCGTCAAAGTGTGATCATCTAATCTATTTTATAAGTCCATATAATGTCTCTTTTAATCCTGTTCTCATGATAATCTTTATGATTTTCAATCTCTAATCCTTAGTAATATCAGCAAGGATTTCCTGCCTTGTACTTAGTTTGCAACCGAATAATGTATTCACTCTGCACAGGTTCCAAGTATGTGTTCTGATGATTAATTGTTGCCAATTCTGATCGATTGTGTTCTGAGTCCATAGTATCCTGTCAAAAGTCTGGTTGGTATTCGCAGGTTCCAAATATGTGTTTTGGCGATCGATTGTTCTTATCACTGAGAGGATCCCTATTCTGGCCAACTGTACTTTGAGTCTACAGTGCCATGTTGTAAGACCGGTTACTATCCTCAAGCTACTCTTGAAAAATTTGATGCATGAACCTTCTTCACGATCTTCTCGACTCTGCCAAGTATAACCATCTCATTACGTTGGGTGTGCTAATTTTAGCCATGAGATATAAAAAAAATTTTTTTGGCAAATTTTATTTTTCACTCAGAGTCCTCTCGAGAACACTGTTGAGAGGGAGTCTCCGAAAAAATACTTTTTCATGTGTTATGTGGGATATCTGAGCCAGGGAATGAAATACGAGGTCTCACCTATTCACACTACTTACTAGCCTACAAGGAGTTCTATGTGTTTTATAAGCTTTCTTACTGCCGTTAATTTCCACATGGCTTAAGATCGCCACCTAACTGATTCAGCTTGCCCAGGTAAAACTATACTATTTCTGACTTAATCTCATCCGAAAGTCACCTTAGTCTAGCAGTTAACTTGTTGGCTTATTAGACATGAAACCTCGGATCAAACCCCCAGGTCAGACATCTTAAACAAAACGAAATATGAAAAAGATTTTTTTCAGCAAGTTCTTCTCAGCAGATTTCGGACAACAATCTGAGAGAGTAAATAAAAATTAACATGAAAAATTTCTCAAAAATCTGTTGTTCGATCTCGACTTTAAAATGTGGGTGCCACCAGATCTTAGGCACATCTTTGGACGGCGAAGACGTCCGCTTAATGGTATTCCCAATGGGTCCCGAATATTTCATTTTGAGACCGAACACCATGGCTGCTGTCATAGATTGCTTCATTCACTCATGGAGTTTACAGGTCCTATACAGAGGATAATTAAAAAGTAAGCTGTCAGGCACTTGTCATCCATTATTCTAATCTTATATCTTGTCACCATGTGTAATGGACTTACATCTAACAGAATAGTTGAGTAAAACAGAGTAGTAGAGGTTGTAGAACAGACTCTCATCTAAGCTTATGTAGCTTACCCGACACCTTCTGAGCTGCTTTCTTCTTGTCCAAATACTGGCCCCATAGTATAATTGGTCCAATCATCATCCAATAAATAATACTTTGTTACATCTCCAACATTTCCGAACAGACTAAAACTTTCCTGTTGCCTTTTGATTTTGAAGATTTTAAATTCAAAGGCGATTAGTTTTAGTTGCTAATTTTGACGTACAAAGAATCCTGAGATAAATGATAATCTATTAAAGCAAAACAAAGAGAATCTCATTGAATAGTTCATAAAATTCAAAGACCATTAATCAGCATTTTCTCTTCTTTTTCCAAAATTAATGTCATCTTAAATGCTACTGAATTATAGAATTCGTTTGAATATGGGCTTTAGAGTACAAATTCTAATTGATGATTGAATTTTATAAACGATAATCAAAATTGAATATAAAATACTCAATAAATTCCCCCTTTACCCCATTCCTATAACAATTAATTTTACAATGAACATAGCAAAAGCGTTACGGCTGGCCTAATAAATTGGTTAAAACAACAGAACCTGTCGTTGCACAAGCAGGAACCAAAGATTGTATGAATTAAATGGAAGGAAGACAAGAAAACAAAAAAAAAAAAAAAACAAAGACTTTAAATTAAAACCCAACAACCCATGAACTATTTACTAGACGTAATGCAAAAATGGGGTAAAGAACACAAACAAACAAATTAAAAAAAAAAAACACGTGAAATAAATAAATCTGCAGCACCTGCATTAGTTTCTGGCTTTAGAATTGTTCTCGCTGTCTCTCTCTCTCACTCTCTCTCTCTCTCGATACCCTCAAGTTCATAAAACTACAAAATATGATAATGATGTTCATTATAAAGTTGTTGTTTTTTTTTTTTGTTATTCTACTGATTGTTGTTGCTTGAAGAAACCAACAACAAAAAAAAAAAAAAAAAATAAAATTAGAAACAAATTAAAACAACAATAAACGATAACCACCAAAAATCACCAAATCACCACCATTCAAAGAAAAACAACACATCGAACTTAAACTCAAACCTCCGAATCCTTTACCATTCCGCACACAATACCACAGTACATGCAAGGATAATACCTACATACATAACATGAGATAAATTGTTAATGTAGATGGATGTCAGAACAGAATGAACAGGAAATTAAAAAGAAGAAGAATTTCCCTTTGTTGTTGTTGTTGTAAAGGGAATTCCTTTACAAGGGTGCTAAAATACGAGTTAAACTTTAATGTCTATTAACTTTTTGCCTCAGCGGTAGAAATGAACCAGTAGTGAAAAAAAAAAATGTCAATTACACTAGAAAAAAATTGATGGTAAATATTTGTTAACCTTCAAAGATGCGGTAAAGGTTAAACATGATCTTTTTTTTTACTAACATTAACAAGCGATTTGTAAAGCTACACGTTAAAGTTTAATTCCAAAAATTCCCAATTGCCTATGCAGGAATTTGGAATTTAATAGGCATTAAATAGGAACTTATTATTGGGCTATTATTCTTAGCGTATCCCTAGACTATTGAGTAGTGTGTTGGCCAACTAAAACTGAGATAACGAGTTTAAAAAGAAGAAATATGTACATGCTTCAAGAGTAACTAAAGTGTGCCGCAGTATGAATGCTTCTTTTCATTTAAAAATGTAAACACGGCTCTGATGACATATCATTACACTCTTCATGACACTTTGTAGGATCTTTTTAAAAGTCTTTTAAATCTCAGATATAAGGTCATGAATTGGTGTTGGAATAATCATACATACATAATTGGTCATTACAACCCTTTTGTCAGGACTACGACTTAGTTTTTCACATGACTTATGTTGCGTGTGTTAATTGGGGGGACCCACAGATTAAAATCGACTCTGAGCGCCAGATTTTTGAGAAACTTTTCATGATAATTTTGTTTTTGCAAAAAAGCTGCGGAAAGCAAGACGCAGCAAAATTTTTTTTTTCGTTTTTCGAATTTCATTTTGTTGGAGATGTCTGACCTGGAGTTTAAACCGAGGCCTTCGCATAATCTACTAGACTACGATGACGCTGTATAGCGCTTTGTGAAATTTGAAGTTGATGGGAACGTTGTCGAATTGAAATTTATGGGTTATCGACGACACTCTCGTTTATACCTGTAAGGTTTTAAAGAGACCGACCAGTACGTTGACGTACAGCAGACTTACGTTAATAAACAACTTAGCTCCTTCAAATTTTTTGACCAATGATTTGAATGATTTACACACTGAAAAACTATTGAAAATTCATCGTAGTAAAATTAAAATTATTCAAAGTTCATAGTTTTAGTTTATGGGATACACTTTCTCAAGATCAGCTTCATAAGTTTTCTAAGAACTGCTTTAGACTTGGAAACTTACAAAAATAAAGTTTACTACACAAGTATTTCGTCTCTAGATGATCAACGCAGACTTTAAAGAACTTCTAGTAATCTTTTACCCTTGAAAATTTCTACATATCTTTACTACTTTTTCTTCTGGTTTAAAGTTAAAAACATACTCTGATTATTGTAGAGACCATGACTTGTATACGTTGTTTTCTTGATTTTCACAAACAAAAGTACATTCGTTCATATACAAGAAGATAAGAGGAGAAGAAGTAAGCAGAGACAAACATGTAATTGTGTCGATGTGTGTGTGTGTGTGTATGAATACGAATTGCTTGATTTGTTAGCGTAGTTGCTCTAATTCAAAATGAAATCAAATCAACATGAAAATTCAAACACAAATGGGGTGGCCGTATTTTCTGAGCACTTATGTGTACTTCGTACATAGTCATGGTATAATTCAGTGAGCCTGCACTAATAACAAACATTAGAAACTTGTCCTTACGAGCCCACATGGAATGAGTCGCTAAGTAGAGTACGAGTACGAAGAGTACGAGCAGGAACTACGTGTTTGATGTTGCGCGCTTAGTTAAATCCAACAGCTGCGATTTCTCAGGCGATTCTTTAAGGCTTCTTGTATGATCGATTGCCAAATACAATACAGGGAGGCATATAACTAGTACAAAAACAAAAAAAGAATTAAAAAAAAAACTAAAAACGAAAAAATATTAACAAAAAAAAAAAAAAAACTAAAAAGAATAAGAAGAACATCGTTAATAATGAAACAAGAAAAGAAAAAAAAGAATCAAATTATGTACATGCAGCAACAGTGATGGATATAAAAATACATACTTCAAGTATGTTAGCAAGAAAATTTCAATGTTAAACATTTGTTAGCTGCTATTGTTGTTTACATCACTGTATACATGGATGTTATAATAGTTTTGATTGTTAAATTATAACAAAATAATCAGTTTCAAAATTAAAATGTATGAATAATCGTATCGTCTTCTCTTTGATTTTGAACCTGCAACGTGAGGTCACTTATATAGTGCTTGCACACACAGTGTGCACAGTAAACAAAGAACCAAGATGAAGTGCATCCAAGTTGAGATTGTTTATAAAAAGGAACTGCGGTCATTTAGGCAAAACAGTCCAACATTGTAAGACGGGTGATAAAGTCAGATTGATTTTTCAATTAAATTGTGATAAAAAAAAATGAAATTGGTAAGTGCATGCATGTGGCAACAAGAATACAGTAAAATAGTGTAAATGTTGCATTATTTTCTAATTTTAGCTGTGTTTAGTCCTTTTTTATGTGGCATGGATTGAGGCTACACCAGCAGGCTATCCTAGACAGAAACCACC
Source organism: Sarcophaga bullata (assembly GCA_005959815.1). NCBI lineage: Eukaryota > Metazoa > Arthropoda > Insecta > Diptera > Sarcophagidae > Sarcophaga > Sarcophaga bullata. The sequence continues at coordinate 14,042 of QOCX01002393.1, read as the reverse complement.
AGGTCCACCACCCAGACCAGCACCTAAGCCAGGACCAAAGCCGGGACCAAGGCCGGGAAACGGCAATGGACCAAATACAAATTATTTGCCACCTAATGGTAACGGAGGCGGTAACGTTGGCAATACTTATGGGCCTCCTGCGGGTGGTGGCGGTGGTAATGGCGGTGGAGGTGGTGGCAATACATATTTGCCACCTGGTGGTGGTGGTGGTGGCGGTGCTGGTGGAGGCGGTGGTGGCGGTAATGGTGGTGGCGGTGGTGGTAATGGAGGAGGAGGTGGTCCAGTAATACCAATTATAAAAATGGAATCTAAAATCAGTGTAGACGGCTCATACATGGTAAAATAGTTTTTTTTTGATTTTTAGTTATTACAACACATTCATGAAATCAAAGTGATTAGGGAATCAGATCAGAATGAATAATTAACATGGAATTTTTTGATACAATAAATGATGTTGCATTAAGTAACTTACGTACTTATTATCACTCTTATTATCTCTCTTTATTCCAGTATGAATATGAAACCGGCAATGGCATAAATGTTGATGAAACTGGTTATCTTAAGAATCAAGGTGCTTAGTGCTGGTGATGATGAGGCGCAAGTAGCAGAAGGTTCGTTCTCTTTACTAGCCCCGAAGGAGACACCTTTGTTGTTACATACATAGCAGATGAAAATGGTTTTCAACCGACTGGTGATCATTTGCCCACACCACCACCGATACGCCAGAAATACAAGAAGCTTTAGATAAAATTGCCGCCGAAGGTGGCCATCCAGATGATGGCAGTGGTGGTGGTGGTGGTGGCGGTGGTAATGGTGGTGGCGGTGGCAATGGTGGCGGTGGTACATATGGGCCCCACCGCACCAGGGCGCAATGGAGGTGGAGGTGGTGGTTATGTTTATTAATCCAACGATTACTGTTAATTTTATTCTTAATGCTTATTTTAATTTATATTTAACAAATAGATTCATAATTTTTAATTTTATATTTACATTGAACAGAGTTTTGTTTGTTTTAATATGTCAGATGTGTAATGTTGATTTTGTGCCATTTGGTCTAACTAGAGGCATTATTGCAAGTTATGTATTGCAATATAATTAGAGATCGAATTTCTAATCACAGTTTCGTTTTTGCCAAAGAAAACATTGAAAACTTTACAAAATTTATTAACTTTTAAACAAGTTTTGAAGTATTACAAAATTTATATGACGTTACAAAATTCCAAAATATTAAAAAATTTCGAAAAACATTTTAAATTCGAAACAAATTTCACACAGCAAATGGATTAAATTCGAAATTTAATTCCAATTGCTTCATGAGCCCCTTTTTATTTAACAACTGCGTATTGATTTTTAAAGGAAAGTATTTAAAATTGCTTCAAAGGGGGATATAAGACGTATATGAGGAGACTTGAACTTATTATGAAATGCATTCACATGTTCAGACAAACAATACAATCAAAGTTTTGTTTCCCCTTAATATCAATGAAAAGTACTAAGAAAACATTAATTCTCTTCTAGAGGTTGATTGCACAGTCATAGGCAGTCCATAGCTTCGTTTGACCGCAGTTAATTTTTATAATTAGATTTGTTTTGAATTAAAATTTTAATAAATCAAATAATTTACTTACTTATTGACTCTTAAATGTATTTTACATTGTTTTTGAAAAATTCATAACAAATAGAACAACTTAAGGAAATTCGTTTGAAACGCAGTTTATTTAAAATTAAATTAAAAAAAAACTTTATAGTTTGCCTTTTTAGCTAGACATGCTTATTACTAACAATGAAAAATATTATATTTGCTATGGAGTTGACAAGGTTTTCATATGCGGCCAAATTTATTGATTCAGTTCTTCAGATTGCTTATGCTCGAAATCTGCCTATCTTGTGCAATTCGGTTTGCATTCCAGCCAGAACAGTGGATCCAACATATTTGAAAAAAATCCATTCTTTACTTTAATGCGTAACATGTATAGCTTCCTATATCTTAGAAGATCCAAATACGTTGCGTTCTGGTGGTAACGAAGCAAACAACTTTTCAGTTAGAATTACGACCTAGTTTCTCACACCGCTTATGTTGTGAGTGGTAATTTTATATATGAGCGGTGGAAACTACAGTTTAAAGCCGACTCCGTATGACAGATTTTTCAGAAACTTTTCATGGCAATTTTTTATTTACCCTCCGAGTTTTTGCCAGAAATCTGCTAAGAGGAAGTCGCCGTAGAAATCCTTTTTTGTATTTCGTTTCGATGTCTGACCTGGGGGTTTAAACCCAGGCCTTACGTCTAATAAGCCAACACACTAAATACTAGACTATGGCGACTAGCAAACAGGAAATATGAAATTGTGCCCCCCACACTGTAACGCTTTTGCCATTAAAATTTTGCATGAATCGTACATGCATGTAACAACTGTTGTAGTCTGGACAATACAAATTATACTTTTCTCGACGGATACAATAACTTTTTCCCATGTAGCAGTCAACAACATAAATCCCAGACGTTGTGTATCTTAGGTAATTGTGACTTACAATTAATTTTTTTCCATCATCGAAGAAATAGTATTTAAAATAAGAGCGATAGATCTTGTAGTTACTGGAACATCAAGTTCTTTCTTAATTTCCCGACATGATATACGATTTTTATTGGCGTCATGTTGCATAGGCTGTCTCTATCATTTTCATTTTGAATTTCATTTTGTTGAGACTTCAATTTCACAGCTTTTACCAAGCTGTAGATAATTTTCACTCTTTCAGTTCCCATAATTATTTCAGCAATTTTTCTTTTAGAATATCCTTTTCGATTCAAGTTATTGAACACTCTATGGGTGTTATTTAATCGCTTTTCTGAACCCAGAGAGTACACTTCAATTTTGTACTAACAAAACAAATTGTATTAAAGCCGAATCGTTCAACTTAATAAGGTTTTGGACTATTGCGGTCAAATGAAATTCGTCATAATCTCGTAGGTTAAATAAAAGTCGCAATAACCTCGAAGATAGTGTGTTGGCTTATTAGACGTGGTTCAAAGCCCAGATTAAATGAAATCTTAAACAAATATTTCTTTCGGCTATTTCCTTTCATTCTTCTGGTAAAAATTCTGAGAGTAAATGAAATTGCTGAAAAAAGTTTCCCAAAATCTGTCGTTCGGAGTTGATCTTAAACAGTAGGTCCTACGACCTGGATAAGGTGAGAAGCTAGGTTGTAATCCTGACTAAGGGATTACATACATAATACATAATTGGTCATTACAACCCTTCAGTCAGGATTACGACCTTGTTTCTGTGACTAAAGGATTGTAGTGGCTAATTATGTAAGAAAAGGAAGGTCAAACGAATGTTTTATTAAACAAATCTGTGCATATTTGCTATTAGAATGCCATTAATTTAATAATTTTTATAAATTTATTCGCTAGGCTTAATAAAAAAAATAAAAAAAAATAAAAATTGAACCGTTCAACAACAAATCATAGAAAACATAAAATAATAAAGTGCGGTCAAACGATTTTTTATTACTGTATCTATAAATAAATTAAAATTGATAGATAAGGACACGAACCCAAGTTCAAAGCATGAGGTATAGGTAATGTAAAGTGTAAATAAGAATTGTAAATAAACATTTTCAATTATAAACTTCAATATTGATTATTAGTTGAATTATGTTTTGCAGTTCACTTTGTTCTTTTCTATAATATTGTAATAAAATTTTATTTCAAACATGTTTTTACCGGCTTTTTAACATTAACTATTTGCCGAACACAATACATATGTATGTACACAGATTTTGTATCTCTCTACTGATTCATAGCATTTTGTCGTGTTCATTTTAATATTCTAAGAATCTTTTGAATTTGTTATTTTAGATTATGACGTCAGAACTGTCTAACAGCATTAAATCTCTTCATTTTCTCTACAATAAAATGAAACAAAAACAAGTTCAAAATATGAAAGAATATTGAAGGAAAAAATGAAATAAGAATTCTACACCCATCTTCAGAGTAGTTAACATCTACAAATCAGTTGAATTCTTTAAAGGCTACAGTGAATACAGTGAATTCGAAAGCGGGATATTTTTAAAATGAAAATTATAATTGTGCGTATAAAACAAAAAATAGTTATTGTTTGTTAATAAATTCAATAATTTTTTTTTTTTGGTTTTTTAATTTTTTTTTTTTGGTTTACAGTTCAGTATTTGTGTAATGGCAACACTTATGCCAGCCGTTCGTTTTGCCGCAATTGAGGGCGAGGAGACTAATGTACATTTTGAGTAAGTATTCCAGTGTTTATAAAAGTAAAGCTTATTTTCATTTGAAAATTCTTTTTGCAGCTTCAAAACAGAAAATGGCCAACAACGTGTGGAGGATATCAAATACGTAAATCAACCAAAGCAAAAGGAGTCCACTACCTCGGAAAATTTGGAAGAAGTGACCATGGAACCAGTTGAATACCGTGGTGGTTATAGTTTTATATCAGCCGATGGTTATGAATATACGGTTAAATATAAGGCCAATAAAAATGGCTTCCAACCTTATGTTACGGCCCATAAATTAAAGTCCCCTCCAAATATTGGCTCCTCTTAAATTGTTTTGATTTACTTTTAAGGTTTATTTGAACTGAAGTTAAAAAAAAAGTAATTATTATTATTTTTTGTATTTATTTTCTTTGTATATTTTCTTTTTAAATTGTTTAAATATTTAAGTTGTTGCAAAACCATAATAAAAAAATGTGTGATAATTTTTTGCTTTCTTCAATTAAATACGAAAAAAAAAATTTTTTTTTTAAATGCTATTTTGTTAACATAACGATTTACATAAATTAATATTTATGCACAAGCTCCACATTTCATTTTTGTTTATTAATTAATTATTTACTTTGTCTGCTTGTTCTTCTTCTTTTTTTTGTTTGAATAGTTATAATGATACAAGAATGATAGAATGGGAACTGGTTCTTTAATGTGCGTTTCTTTTAAATGCCATCCATCCATTAATGGTGAGAGAATCTTTCTATTTTCGTAAATTTTTTTTTGCGCTCATAAAATTATAAACAATAGCCAAGTAATTATTATTATTTATGGCATTATTATTTCAAAACAATAATCCGAAATTTAACTTTTTTAAGATTAAACATGAGTTAGAAAAACTTAAATTTCTTTTTAAATCGTTTAACTAATAACGTTTTCATGGAATTTTATTTACAAATTTAATGGGCAATTGACTGTCAAGGATATGCAGACAATATGGTCTTGATAGCTAAGGCAAATCTGAAGAGGCTCTTTGCGACCATCATCATCGTAGTTTTCAGATTGTAAGTCGGTTAGTGGCATAACAGTGGTTGCCTGAGCATAAACTCGGGCAAGAACCCTCGTAATACAATTTACAAAACAAAAAAAAAATAACAAAACTTCCGAAATAAAATAAGATTTTTTTCCTGATTAAGATCGTTACAGACAAGGGAGGTAAAATAGCACTTGTGTAGTAAACTAGTATGGAGGGCTTATATAGAAAGTATCTCAGGAAAGGCCAGACATCTCACAACGGAGGTATATCATGATAACCAAGCCATTTTACAGACAAGATAACAGAAACATGTGGGGATGACAGAGGTAATAAAATTTTGTCCTGTAGCGATGCTGGAAGTTCTTTTGGATTTAAGTCCACTGCATATGGTAATGCAAACCAAAGCTTTGGAAACAACAGAAACGTTTGGGGATGACAGAAATAATAAAATTCTGTCCTATAGCGATACTGGAAGTTCTTTTGAATTTAAGTCCGCTGCATATGGTAATGCAAACCAAAGCTTTGGAAACTATGAATAGATTGATGGTACAGAAGCCTAACATGATATTCATTAGAGGATTTCATTGACAGAACCAGTTGACTCTGTGCTTTTGGGAAGTGCTTCGCACCGAGACTTAATAATAAAAATTATTGGAGTAATTTGGAAGCTAGGCGCTCTGTTAAGCGATGGACTATTTTGTGCTATACAAGTGAGTTATGAATAGATCTTGGAACAGAAGCTGAAGTTTTTATTTCCACAATAAAATATTTCGAGTCCATGAGAGTCCGAGATGTAATCAAATCAACTTGGGTGTAATGAACAAAAGACAGGACATAGAAATACAATTTGACAGTCAGGCTGCCATTCAAGTACTAGCCTTTTATAACTTTCATTGGAGACAGTAGGGGATTGATTGTCTGGGGAAGCTGAATCATGTAGGTAGACAAAAGAAAATTACCCTCTGCTGGGATCCAGGTCATGTGAGAATTCTCGTCAATAAGTAAGCAGGCGAGCTTACAAGGATGGCGAATTACACGCCGTTATTGTGACCACAACTCGTCTGTTGAGTGGGGAGCTAATGTTGATCAAACCTTCGCTCAACGGAAGGTAAATAATAAAAGAAGGCAAAGACCAACTGCGTTTAAGATAATCAAGACTTTTTGTTAGGAAATTGCAATAAGAGGAGATCTGAGTAATGAATTGAACTATTGAATATAATATATTGGATAGAATACCTAGAGTTAAATATTGATGTTGATGCCTATGATTGAGCTGATAAAGCATGAGCAATTCTTCTTAAAATTGATTTTAAAAATTGTAACGATCTTAATAAGGTATGAGTAAAATTTTACTACTCTAAACACAATACGTTATCGATATAAATCGATAAAACGTACAATAAATAATAAATATTCAAACAGTAAAGCCTCAAAGTATGTTGATTATAGCATTTGTATTGTACGAGTAGATTGGTTTTGTCAAATCTGATCACTATTTCTTTATTTCATTTTGGCTACTATGAAATAAACTTTTTCAAACATAAATAAGGTAAACCCCAGTAAAATAAATTTGTCATGTAATGAAGTACATATACAGGTAGCCCTTGTAGAACACGGTATTTTTTTGAAGCGATTTTGCAAAGCAAAATGTGAAACGTTCCCATAATGTGGTACTGAAATTTTCTTGTAGCGCAATAAGGGCTATGTAAGATTCATAGGCAATATAAAGTCTGTTGAGAAAGGGTCTGAGCTGAACGTAGATTAAAAGTCTGGCTCAAAATCGCAGTAAATTCAAAGAACCCTTTAGGAACCACATACATACATACATACGTAATTGGTCATTACATGCACTCAGTCAGCTTTGGACTTAGCATCTCACACCAGTATATGTTGAGTGCGTTAATTTTATCCATGAGCGGCTTGAACTACAGTTTAAAGCCGACTCCGAACGATAGATTTTTGAGAAATTTTTCATTGAAATTTTTTTTATTTTCAAAATTTTTGCTAAAAATCTATTGCCGAGAAAATATTTTTTTGTAAATTTCGTTCTGTTTGAGATGTCTAAGCCGGGGGTTTAAACCGTGGCTTTACATCTAATAAGCCAACATACTACTTACTAGACTTTGACGACTACAAAGGAAACTATCTACCACGTAGTAGGAGAGTAACCTGTATTTCGAACCTGTAATTCGAAGTAATTATGACTCAATCTTGAATACATTTCGTTTTTGATTTGTATAAATAAACTCGATAGTGAGTAAGTATGTTTAGCTTTAAATGAAATATACCATGAGACTCTTTTATTTTGTTACTTACTTTGCATATCACACCGTGCTTTTGAAACAATAAATCATCAATAATTTACGAAATAAAGTATGTTGTTAACATGTTATTATAATTTAATCTGTAGACGGTAAAAAATTATCAAATAAATTCAATGGGCAATACGGTCTCCGATTAAAAATAAAATTTTCAATAGTTTGACTGGTGAATACCTTATCCAAATCAATTCCAACCGCACTAAGCAATATTTTAAAGCTTAAGCAACTTAAAGCAACTGAATTCGTTTAAAACTAGAATCAACACAGAAGTCATTAAAATTTATGTACAGAACGTGATCAACGTTTGTAACATATTTTTAAACCAAATATATTTACACTTAGAGTGGCCTTAAAAACCGAAATAAAATTTCTTTTTTAAGAAATGAAATTCATTTCTTTTTCCATATTCAATTTCTTTGTGTAAGAGAAATTACTTTGAAGAGTATTTTTAATTTAATTTCCTCTAATGCTTTTACTCTTACATCACATAGTTGCTGTAGGGTATTATATTGTCACGCCATAACCGACTGTTTAAAGGTAATAATAATAGGAAATTTTTATAATTTATAATTCATACTCTCCATCTGTCTGGTTAAAAAGGAAAAAACTAAAATAATAAAAAAAATCAATCTTAGATTTCATAAGAGTTTGTATTTAGTTCAAGACGCTCTTTGTTGCGATGCACACAAAAGTGCAGAGAGAGAGGTTTTTCAAGTTTTTTTTTTGTTTTTAAGATTTTTAATTTATTTATATTTTCAAATGTATAATAATAACTTAAATTAAACTATTAAACTGCCAACGGCAACCAGAATGAACCTGTATTTGACGTTAAAATTTTATTATTTTTGAAATATAATTTGTATTGCACACCAGGTTAGAGAGATAAAGAGATATTGAGTGCATGGCTATCAAAAAGTATACAACGAATATTAAACACACTTTATCTCGATATAGAATACATATGTATTTGTAAGCCATTGGATTTTACATAAAAATAACTCAAAAATATTTGAAATAATTTTGATCATCTGAACTTGCTTGTCTTACAAAAACTGTGGGTATGGATTTAAAAACATTTCGCCGTAGTCTAGTAGATAGTGTGTTGACTTAGTAGACGTGAGGCCTCGGTTCAAACCCGAGGTCGAATGTATCCAACAAAATGAAATACGAAAAATATCTCCTCGGCTATTCCACAGCAAATTTCTGAGTGTAAGTAAAATTGTCATGAAAGGATACTCAGAAATCTGGCGTTCGAAGTCGATTTTAAATTGTAATTCACGCCACTCATTAAGGCATATAACATAAATGGTATGAGAAGCTAGGTTACAATCCTGACAGAAGAGTTGTAATGATCATTCATTCATTCATTCATTCATTACTGTTACTTTCCAATAAATGATGCACACTGTCCAATATGCGATTGAAAATTTATACGAAAACAACTCCAAAATATTTGAGTAATTCTTGAACCGGGATAACGAATAGAAAATATGTGCTATAAGTCGCCTTAGTCTAGTAGGTAATGTGTTGAACGCAGTAGATTTCTGATAAAAACTCTGAGAGTAAATAAAATTGCCAATGAAAAGTTACTCAAAAATCTGTCGTGCAGCTATGCATTTATAACACACACAGCATAAGTGCTGTGAGATGATAGGTTGTAATCCTGGCTAAAGGGCTTGAAATGACCAATTATGTATGCTTTAAACATATGACGACAAAGTTTTACGATAAAAAAACTGCCGATTATAGTGCTCTGCTAAAGGTATGTAACCCATTGACAAAATTCATCATGATAATGATGTTGCTGATGTGGTGTTTATAATGAACACAAGAGAGAAAAAAAAAAACAAATCAAACATAAAATATGCTTTGAATGTTGATTTTATAGAAAATAAAATAAAATACAAAAGAAAAGAAATGAAACATCAAATAGAGAAAGGTAAACAAATTAAATTTAAGGTTTTCATTAATGAAATAACTTCATAACAAACAGTATTAAATTAACTATTGCCGCAAAGATATTGGAATTTTTTTTTGATAAAGTGATAGAAAAGAGCATTTGTTTATAATATTTAATAATTAAATAACTATGTTTTTAAAATAAATAATAAGTTAATAAAAATATGGATTATTTTCAAATACAATGTTAGTTACTATTGAACTAAGTTAATTTAAGTTAAAAATTTGTTTTAATTTTAATTTCTTCATTTGTAAATAGTGTGCAGTGATTTTATTTTTAATTATTAATTGCTATGCATCTACATATGCCTTGTATTCGAACAATAATAATGGAAAACTACACCATATCAATATTCACCATATCCATTGCAATCTCCATCACACAAATATCATCAGCATTCGCATCAACATCAGCAATATCTCTCGAAATCAACAACCATCACAGCAACAACAACTATATGGTCAAGGTTTAACGACAAGAGCTACAAATTTGAATATTATATTGCCAAAGGCAATAATAGAGGTTCGAATATATACCCACAGTGCAAGGCTATCGATTTAGGTGAGTTTTATAATGCTCTTTTGCAATAATAATTAAATAATTATGCGCACATTTTAGTTATCAATTACTGGACGGCACAAGACGTGAAGAAAATGCTTTTATTACCGGTCTACGCATGGATAACTATTCACGTTTGGATAGTAAAACAACTGATTTTACCGCTGTGGGTGTGGGTGGCAGACCTAAAATGCCATTGAAAAATCGTAAATTATCACCGGGTGCTTTGAAATCATTGTCGGGTTAAATAAATATCTCGAACCAAAGTTGATTGATATTGTTTTTAGTATACGCTTTTATTGTTATTGTATTTTCCATAATATATGGTGTTTTCTTATTAATTATAATTTATTGTTTAAACAAAACAAAATAAACATGTTACAGGTATAGATTTATAAAAAATACATGATCATTGGATTGCATTTTTTCCTATTTCTTATGATTACCTCCCATAATACAAAGTTGCGATTGAGTAATAAAATTATAAAAACAATAAAAAAAACATAACATAAATTAACATTAAAACATAAATCAATATTTGTTAATGCCTTACAAAAACAAATCTTGTTTTGAAGAAAAAACAAAAGACTGTGGAAACAAACTCGATAATAAAAGTGCACACTTTTAGGCCGATATATTCGTGGGCATTAATGAATGTGAAGAAAGATTTAAATTTTACTTAATTTTAATTAAAAAAAAAACAAACAAACTATAAATACTAATTGTTTTATGCAAATAAAAATCCACAAGATTTTTCTTTTGTCGGAAGGATTTGCAAATTATCGATAAATCCGTCATAAAAAGTGGCAATTTTTCCAGAAAAAATTTTAAAATTTACAAATATTTGTTGTTTTCTTTTTAAATTTAAATTTGTTACAATCTACACTTACTTTAATCAAAATTTGGTCTCTGATGTTTTGAATAAAGTATACTACAGCAATTGCTCTATTGTGACAGTATGTGGAGCTAACCTTTAGGAGTCTTTCATCTGCCAATTGATATCAAGTGTTATAACAGGATATTCTATTATTTTTCCAATGTATGGCTTTGGAAATCTCTATCTGGCATTGTATAATGAATATTGAATTACACAAGCCAGATAATCTGGCAGTTTTATAATAGCTAGACAAATACCATTTGAAAATGCCAAAAGATTATTTACGAGTTTTACTTCCATAAAAATGAAACCTTGTTTGTGGCACAAATACTGTAAAGCTAATCATGCGAAATTTCATACATAATTGGTCATATCAACTCTTCAGTCAGGATTACGACCTAACTTCCCATACCACTTATGTTGTGTGTGTTTATTTTATACATTAGTGGCGGGACATACAGTTTAAAGTCGACTCCAAATGACAGCCATAAATCTGCTGAGAGAAAGATGCCGAAGAAATATTTTTTCGTATTTTTCGTTTTGTTGGAGAAGTCTGATTAAAGGTTTGAACCTTGGCCTCACGTCTATTGAGCCAACTCACTACCTGCTACACTACGGCGACGTTCGTTTCAATAACTTTGATAATAAAGTTCATCAAATGGAAGCCTAGCTGCTAGAAATATCAATAAAACAAAATAAATCGTTGTACCCTAAAATAATATAAGCATTGTTCCGATTGAATGGGTATCCACTGCATCCTAGCCAACATGATTATAAGGCAGGCAGGTCTACTAAGTCAGTTCCTGTAGATTTAGTATGAAACATTCCAGAATTTTTGAACGTAAGGAGAGTAACCATACGGCCATTCCTGAGGCGGCATTTCATAATTCTCCTTACAAGATTATAAGTAGGCCTTTAAATAGAAGAGTTATAGAAACTTTGAGAAAGACATTGGCCAAAGCATCTCTATCAATGGCGAGCAGTATATGTCAATGATCTTTTGGGCTGAATTAGATAATATGGAGTCCAATGGACATTAGGTATCAACAGGATGGTGCTGTGCAGAACACAGCTCATTATTACATTGGATATCCTGCACAAATGTGGAGTTGATCTGAACTAGCCATGGAGAAAGTACGATCTGACGTCGTTAGTCTTTTTCTTGTGGGGGTTTACTTAAGTTCAGATGTGTAGGAATAAGTCGCAAACTATAGCGGCCCTAAAATCGACATAACCCATGCCATCGTTGAAATTCAGTTTGATTTCTGGCCCGATTCAAGGAAAATTGAGCATTTCAAGTGCGCTCTACCCAGAGGACATTGAAACGATGTTATATTTCACGTATAATGGCATCAATAGGCATTTTAAATTAATAAACAACTCCAAACTCAATTAGAGGTAGCCAGTCTAGAAGTAATATAAACTGGCCATCGAGATCATGCAATTTGATCGATTTAAAGTTTTGCTTTCTTTAAGTACAGCGGTACTCAAAGCTAACGTAACCCACTCTATTGGTCATTAGATTCTGCCTGATTTATGCACAATAGTCATGATAAATTGGAAAGTTGGGATGAGCATTATCCAGCGACATATGTTTTACGGCATTAATAAGGCTTTCAAATCAATAAACAATTTCAATGATGTCTCATAAGCACTTTGTTTTCTTTAAAGACAGGAAGCGCCGTTGTCTAGTAGCTATTGTGTTGGCTTATTAGATGTGGGGCTACGGATCAAACCCCAGGTCAGACATCATAATCAAAACATTTCTTCGGCAACTTTTTCTCAGCAGATTTCTGGCAAAAACCCTGGGAATGTATAACATTGACATGAAAAAGTTTCTCAAAAATCTGGCGTTCGGCAATGATTTTAAACTGTAGATCGCAACAGTCATTTATAAAATTAATGCACACAACGTTAGTGTTATGAGAAACTACGTCATAATCCTAACAGAAGGTTTGTAATGACCAATTATGTATGTATGTATGTATTTATTCATTTCAGATGCTTTCCAATGAATGAAATTGTGTGCACACTGTTCAATATTCGAATAATTGATTATAAGATGGAATAACTGTTTTTGTTTCGAACAAAATCGAAGATATGCTAATGATTTTAACATTCTGTGATGCTATAATCATTACCCAGCCAACAATTTCAATGGAAAATATTAATACGATTTACAATAAGCTTGTGGTATTTATTTTTTTGAGGATTATTTTGTTTTGAAGCTTTTGGCAAGCGTTTTAATATCTTTTATAATTTTTTTTTTTATATTTAGAAGACACATGTAAAATACTTTTAACAAAATACAAAAGTCATATGACAAGTTATATGTATGTGATTACAAAAGCAATACTCAATAACCATAAATCAATAATAACTACTGGAAATTCCTATTGCGTGGAACACATTGTTCGTATACTTAATGCAGTCAGAATAAATGGTAGAGTACTTGACATTTTTAAATAAAGAATATTCTCTTTAAGCTTAAATGTTTGTAATTAATGTGTTTTGTTTTTTCTTTACTAGAATTTGAAATGAAATTTGCATAAATATTTCAAGTGTTGACGCACAAACAGTAGTAGTCCACTTGTGAAACCAAACTACTAAGTATTCTAGTTTTAAATAAACAAATCCTCATGTCTGTCACACAGATTTTATTCATAATTTATGCACTATCAATAGAATTTTTATTTGATTATGCAAATGATTAGAGTACAACAAATTTAAATATTTTATTGAGATTATCGGGCTTAACTATGTCTTCTGAATTGTATTCGATTCTGTATTTCAAATGGCATAAAAACATAGGCAATAAAATATAGGAAACATTTAAAGTTATTAATTGGTCATTACAATCTTTCCGTTAGGGTTACGTCCTAGGTTCTCGCACCACTAATCTTGTGTGTGTTAATATTATACATGAGTGGCGGGACCTACAGTTTAAAGTCAACTACGAACAACAGATTTTTGAGAAACTTTACATGGCTATTTTATGGCCTTTCTTCTAATAAGCCAACATACTACCTACTAAACTACGGCGACTTCCATGA
>QOCX01002392.1:0-22625 GCA_005959815.1 Sarcophaga bullata | reverse complement strand
GAAAACAAGTATCCCTAGCTGTGAATCCGAAGGACAAACAATCAGCGGAAAAAACAAAAGGACTATGTAAAGTAAATCCAGTTTATTTAATAATAACAAATGTCGAAACTAATGGAGCAATAATAATACAAAGTGAAAATGGTGAAGAGAAGGAGAAAATAAAAAAATCTATTCAGAACAAAATATCAAGTGGGTATGAAGTTAAGGGGTTGTAGAGTGAATAATAAAAATAATTGGTGTATCATTTGATCTCGAAGAAAATGGAAAAATTTTGAAAACAAAATATCAGAATCCAATCTTGTCAAATGTCAATTTAAAGTTTATTGAAAAACATAAGATATAAAGAGGAAATAAAACGCTGTACAAAGTGAAAGTGATAATGAAGCATACCGGAAAATTATGGAAGAAGCAAAGGTGAATATTGATAAATATGAAATGAAATGTAGAAGATATAGTCATTTAACGAAGGAATGCAGGAATCTAGGAGAAATGGGTAAGATGGTTGTAGGTCAAAAATTGTGAAAACTACGGACACATACGCAAATGTATCAACTACGTGAAAGTAAACAGCATACTTAATATGGGCTTGAATGAATATCACCATACAAATGATAGGGAGTGTCCGGTATTTCAAAATATATTAAGAAACAAAATGCGAAGGATTGGGCCGATAAATTAACAATTAGTGAAGGTAATGTTCTATATACAAATCTACAAGGTCTTATTAAAAACTATAATCAAGTGAAAATTACTGCATTAAAGGAGAGTCCAAATTTTTTTAGCATTTGACTAATTTGTTTATTTGCATATCTTCAATTTAATCAGCTATTATTTTAATACTATCTTTAAAATAATTCTTACAGTTATCAGTTATTTTTATATTCTCCTTACATTTCACAATGATGAAATCACAAATTTTATCTGCTGTTGATTTTTCATTCTCATGAAGTCCTTTATTTGGAAGTTGGTATTTCGTGACTTAAATCATCATCGCAATTCATTTATTAACTTTATTTTGTCTCTTAATTGTTTTTTTAATAATACATTTTTGTACCGTGTCTCTTAGCATTTGCACATTGTGATTACGATTCAAATCATCTTAAAAAGAAATTTTATTATTTATATCTCTTAAAAATTGGCTTCTAATATTTAAGAAGCCTATATTTTAATTCTATTTTCGGTGACTCCTTGGCGACCTTTATTAATATTTGAATCATTTCAATGTATCCGTAGCGTACCGTATTGACGTTTTTTCGTGGTGCTATCGTCACAAAACAGTGGAAATACTGCTTAAATATAAACTTGGAAGATAAAAACTTTACATCAAATGTGTGCGTTTCAAACCCTCTTGAAGTAAACTCGATTTGTGCGATTTTATCCCCACAATTTGTGTTTATAAAGCTAAGAAGAATTATAGAAAAAAAATCTGAAAATATAATTTAGCTGCAAATAAAGTTCCTCCATATCAAAATTATACAGCGTTCAAAACAGATGAGAAATAACTAAACCGATTGGATACTTCAAAAGAACATAGGGAAGAAATCTAAGAGCAGATAAATCGTGTCCTAAATGCTCTAACAGTAACATCAAATGAACAGATGAAAATATGAACTTATCTAATCAACCAAAAAGCACAACGTAGATCTGTATCTTTCGAATGTCGTCGTACACTTTAAAGTAGAAATCTTCAAAAAGAAAACTGAGAAAGTTATGGCAACAATCTAAATTTCCAGCAGGCAAAACGTGATTCTATTAAACCACAAGAACTTAGATTGGAAATTTAAAACCATAAGAACAAAATTTTCGTAACTATTTACGAGTGTTGAATAGTGAAAAAACATAAAACTATTCGTTGTGGAAATCAGCGAAAACTTAAAGAGACCCACTTCACGATCACTATCCATGCATATGTCAGTTTAAAATTGGGTCAGAACAAATAGCCAAAAGGCTGAATTATTTTCTAGCTATCTTACTGATGTATTCTGTCTTGATACTAATCTACCGTCTATAACACAAGTCAATAATATTAATGGTCTCTAGGACTACACAATGTCTGAAGTAACACCAATTGACGTTTTTAAGCAAATTCATTTTAATATAAAATTAGGAAAGTGTCCCGGATTCGACTTAATAAAAACAGAAGTTCTTAAACATAATTCTAAAAATAACTCAAGCAGCTTCTCTTGGAAGGTCGCTGAAGTGATAATGATACCAAAATCTGGAAAACCACCAACTGTAGGTACATCATATACACCAATATCCCTTTAGCCCATCATATCGAACCTGTAGGAGAAAGTACTACAAATTCGCATCAAACAAGTAATTGAACAAAGAAACTTAGTTCCTTAACATTTGGTACTCAACAACATCATTACTGATGGATGCACTTGAAAAGGCTTTAGAAAACAAAAAATATTTGGCAAGTAGGAGTACTACAAGGGAGCATTCTGGTTAATTTTTGTATGTTTTATATACTACACAATCAGTTGTCAGTTGCCAGATTTCAAAATTAAACTGGTTAATCGGCAGAAAGTCCAAACATTCTATTGAGAACAAATTGTTAATATATTATCAAATATTGAAACCTGTTTGGGCTTATGGAGCACAAATGTATTGATGTATATGCGATAAAAATTTAAATATTATATAACTTTTTTAAAACACAGTATTCAGAAGTAACACACCCTGATTATCCGCACAAGTGACCTACATAATGAAAATCCTGAAAATCTTTTAATATAAAATCAATATTTTGTGTATTCTGCACACAGTCATCACATATAAGTTACATGTAATTTTTTAGCTTTCAAAACCTTTGTCAAATATGGACCTGTTCCTGTACTTTTTGTTGTGCAATGTTACTCTTATTGTACGCTCTTCAATGAGTACTTAAATTAAAAAGGCGCGAATAAAAAATGTGGTTTGTCGTAAATCTTCTACTCTAATTCTTCAAATACGAATATAGTTTTATATTTTATTTCTGATTTAATGTAAGTGAAGCTTTACCGTATAAACCACTTTTTATCCAGATTTCGATTTCAAAACGAGAACTGATTTGTAGCGTAGATTTTTTTGGTCCATACAGGGTTGTAATACTTTTAGTACATATTTTTATATGAAACTCACCACTACATTTACTACATTTAAAAAAAAATTATAATAGTCAATTCAATAATATAATGCGGTCTCTTTAAATAATTTTAAAATTTAATATATAAAATATACTAAATAGAAAATCAATGTAATATGTTCTTCACCACGTTCTGCTTTATTCACCTTTTGAAATGAAATGTTACCAGACAAAGTAATTGTTATATTTGCAATCTTTGTTTTCTCGTTTAATCAACTGTTCATAATATGGCTACTAAGTTGATTGTATATTTTATAGTGGAAAAAATGTAAAAAATATTAAAATCAGTGCGTAAACATAATTACTTAATGGAAAATTCGCTATTAAGTAAGAAGTAATAATACTATGTACTCTAATATAATAGCTTAATATTCCAAAAAATTGTGTGTGGGAATATTCAATGATTTATTAAGGATTTTGTGAAGTGTAGTTACATATAAAATATTTTTGTTTTTTACAATGTAATACATTAATCGAAAGAAAATTTGGATTGTATATTCTTTTGATATAGGAATCATTCATGTTTATCAGTATACTGTCGTCTGTGAAATTATATATGTAAAATAAAATTTAGGGACAACAATGTGTAAAATAATGGGCGTGATTTGTCATAGAATATCCTTTCAGTACACAAGGCAGGAGCAAAAAAAAACCCTTATAGACTCAAAGGCATAATGTTAAACTGCGACAAATAACTACATATTTATGTACATGTGTATAGTTTTAAATACGGTGTTTTAACATAAATGTTTTATTTATGATCGTGGATCTGCTAGAGCACTTAGTACGTA
The DNA here is from genome assembly GCA_005959815.1 of Sarcophaga bullata. Lineage (NCBI taxonomy): Eukaryota > Metazoa > Arthropoda > Insecta > Diptera > Sarcophagidae > Sarcophaga > Sarcophaga bullata. The sequence goes on along the minus strand of QOCX01002392.1, from coordinate 18,704 downwards.
TGTATGTATGTACCACATGCTTTTTGGAAGCTTTAAATATAAATTTTTATGTAAGTTATTAACTTCATTGCGATCATCACAGCCTTTTAAAATAATTCTAATTGAACTTAATTCCATAAAATTGTGTTTGGAAACAGTTATATATGTAGATATGTCTTTTCCACGTAGACGTTCTGTATGTCTATTGTAGATCTGTTTTTAGTCAGATCAATTTATATAAAATATTGTTTACTTATGAACTAATTTATCAATTGTAATTATGTCGTGTGGCCCATCTATGTAAGTGTAAATCTATTTCTTGTTTCCATTCTATTTTCTTTTGAAATTTTTTCCAGTTTATTATTTTCTAATTAAAATTCTGTAGTAGTAATGAGATCTTTCCTGTTCACTGCTCATAGGTGAAATTATTTCTACCGCTTCATGATCACTATCGTATTCTAAATTTTTAATAGAATTACCCGTGTTATTCTCAGTATTGAAACGTAACCTACAGTCTAACAAGAGAGCATGCAGCATATACTTTGAATCGAAACATTATTTCGTGTTGCATTAGACAGTATTAATATTAAAATATTTACTTTTTCATATTATTATTACCATTGCTTTATTTCATATGTTTAGCATTAAGATATCGTGCTAAAATATAATATTTTTCATTTTGTAGATTCATAGTTTCAAATAATTCGCAGGGTTCTTTTTTAAAATAAATGTTGTTTTATTACCGGCTGGATAGTTGTTTATAGCACTATTTGTGTAATATGAGTATTTTTAATAGTTTTTTATCAATACAACCGTTCCGCCTGCTTGTAATACCCCTCTTCTATCTTTTTTATCATAGTATAGTTTTTGTATTGTATTTTATCCTTAGGACTCAGTTTTGTTTCGTTAAGATATAATATATTTGGACTGTATTTTGTAATAAATTGATAAAGAACATATCTTCTGCTAATTCTTATTAAAAAATTAACACTAATGTTAATCATAAAGTTCCTAATGTCTTGCAACAATGGATTTCGATTATCTAAACTTTTTATTTCTTTCTTACTATAGTTGTACAAAAAAATGTACGAAACATTTGAGTTTCTTTTTTTAATACTAATTTTTTGGTTTAAGAATTTTTTTATTTTTCGCATACTTTGTACCATGTAGGCTGAACATATATTTTGCATAAGGCAAAAAATAATTTATTCCTTTCTTTACTCGGAATTTTTTCTATTGGTCACTTTCCAATTTCGTGGTACATGTTACATTTGACATACCTTCTGGGAAGATAGCAATTAGCAAATCTTTGAAAAAAGTGTTTCGACATTGGGGTATTTAAGCGCTTTATATTTGTTTCTATGGTGTATGTTTCGGTATAATGTTTTGGTATTTTTAAGTTTATTTAGATTAGTTTCAGGCGAACCTTGTACGAGAAACACTGGAAATTTTATTCCCTTTTTAACAGATAGTTGTGTAGAAAAAACTATGTCGCATTGATTTTCGTCTTCATCATCAAGAACTGAGTAGTAATTGTTTTTGAAAATGTTTAGTAAAACTGCTGTTTACATATTTTGTTCTTTCTTTCTTTTTTTTCTTTTTTATCACTCACGGCGGCGCTTTCATTCATGCTTGTCGCCTACTGGCGGCTGTTATAACTTATAAGACGTTATTAATCATAATTGTTATGAAAAATAAATACTTTTAAGAGAACATGACTGTCAGGTATTTTTTTCGCCAGTCAAAGTGTTAAAAATCTATATAATTTGCATTCTTTGCATCATGCTATTAGTCTTCAATTTTTGCATTGTGTTCGTTCATTTAGATTATATTAATATTTTATTTTTATTCTGTTTCCTTTTGTTTTTAGTAGTAACAAATGTGAAATTATTAAAAAAGTTTCTAGTGTAACTTTGTAATGATTTTATCTCTGTAAGGCTCAGCCGTTATATTGTGAGATCGGTTTTTTTTTCTGAGAGATATAAAACTCTAACTAAATCCTCATTAACCAAAGCTAGAAAAAGGTGACTATCGCTTTAGAATCTGCCGGAAAATCTAGTTGTGGAATTCAAAAGCTGTTGAAGATTAGAGTTTCTAATGCCTGAATTCTTATAAAAAAAATATGGATATTAACCGTTGCAAGCTTAAGGTGACCATACAAAAAAATGCTGAAGTTGGAGAACATCTTCGCGTTGATGAAAACACACGCTGCTGTTTGAGGACGCTGTACAGATAATAACATATAGCAACGATTGGTAATACCAATGTTAATTTAATTTATTCGAGTTTCAGCAATAACTAAAAAAAAGTACTTTAAAGCATGCATCACACAATACGAAAGTTACAGAAAAACATGTGGAAGCCTTAACAGTTCTGTGCTGTCTTGGAGTGGAATCAATTCGAATGATAACTCAGAAGATTCTGAAATTCTACAACCCTGAAAGAAATAATACGGACACAACAATTTTTTGTAGATAATAAGCAAAGGCCATTGTTTTCTCAAACCAAAAAATTGGGCCAAAGTCAGATGAGCAGAAATATTCCGTAATCACTAAAGGCTTTTCACAGTGTTTTTTAGGAGGCGAGGAACATAAGATTTTCTATCGACAGAGACAAATTAGATTTTGTTTTGCTAAGTTTGCTAAGATGGTTTAATTTTCGGGGTTTTCGATCCACTTGTCCAGTTTATTCAAGTTTTTTTGTGCTGTTTAATGAGTTAATTGAAGAGCTGTCTGATGACTTGGAAGGATTAATCATTGAGGCCCAAATAAAAGTAAGTTGTTTCAATCTACATTTTTCCAGCCTCTACAGTTCCACCCGTTTGACTAAAAAATTGGTTTAATTGGTTTCATATAGGTTTCAACAAAAATTTTGAATCGATTAAAAAAGCTATAATTTTACAATTAAACTTACTTAATCAATGACTTCAATGTTTGTTTTTATTTTCTTGAACATGTTTTTTGTGTTGAAATATTAGTAACGATATGAAGTGCAATTTTTCTGTAAGGATTTTCCATAGACTTGAAATAAATAAATAAATAATCACATCAACAATGTGGTTAGCCATTTCAAATATAGTTTGCAATAATTTTTCAACTTTTTCTTAATTTCAAACACAAGTTTTAAAAGTGGCATTATTATTTCTCCCATATTTTCTGCAAATAATTTTTAAAGGAGTACCACAAAAATTAATGAAGAATGCAAAAGATCGAATTTTGGTGCGAGTTCCATCAATATAAAAAGAAATTGTTCTTACGTATACGTGCATATTGTATTATTTATTTCAAATGTACAATGATATTATATTCTTCTTTTTATTTTGTTTTATTTCTTATTCTCTTTTGAATACAAATTAATACTTATTAAAAATTAAAATAAGAGTAACTTAATAGAACACGTTTCGGTTGTATATTTTAGGTGCGAGTGAGAATTGCCTTGTAAGATAAATTTCTCTTTTTTTAAGGAATCTTAAATTTCTGTACACCACATAAGCTGTTTAGGTGAGTGGTAAATGGGACAGAGTTGATTTCATGGTGTCGTTAGTTATCTTAGAATGAAAGGGCGTGTCGAATACTTTGGATTGGTCTACTTTAGAATTAACAAGTGGTGAATCCATAATTTAATAAGTTACGTGAGATATCTAATCGTACTGTACTTAAACGCTTTAACATATGCACAGAAATTTTATTAGGCCTAAGAGCATTAGACGATTTTGAGCTGGCAATTATGTTTTCAAACCTCACCAGGCATGAAGGAATGAGATTAAGGGTCTTAATTGAAACGGTGGTTTCACCCCGCAGTTGAATTTTTCCTCCAATTCAAGATGGATTGTAGAATTGCAGAATTCACTAGCATATTTCTTGGAAGCGGCATGGTTTTTATTCCTTATTGAATCAAATGGGGTGTATAACTATTTGTTCCGGCAATGTTAACTTATGAACTTGTAAATTTTTTCCGATAGTTGCACAATGCGCTCTGCGGCTCTTTTGGTAGAATTAAACCACTTTTCCGTCTTGTAGATAAGTTTATCTTACTTTAACTAAGTTATTTATTGCATGATAAACACCATATTAAATTGAATATCCCTGTTTTGTAGACGATTTGGACCACGCCTAAGATGTTTTTTTTACATTTACCTATCTCTATTTAAACATCTGCTACATTAAGATCTTTCGAACATTTTACGAAATATAATCATACGCAGGATCTTGTTTTGTTGTCTTTGAATATTTTCTATATGCGAAACAAATTGTATAACCTCAATTTTCCAGTTTAGCAGATAATTTTGCTTGTATTGGCAATCAATATGGATGACATGTTCCCCGTTGTAATGTAATTATTACTTGTTCAGATGTAAGTTCATTTACTTTAATTCTCCATATCTTTAACAATTTCTTAACCTATGTGCTTTGTGGGGGTCATCAAACATGGAAATCAGTATCATCAGCAATTGCCATCACCGTAATTTGGCAATATACCCATGTATGCGACTTCTCGGGTTGTAATGTTTTTCTATCCTATTCACCATGTGGTCCATTCCAGTAGGTCTATAACTCGGGAGATATTCCTTCCTTTCGTTGTGAGTTGCTCTTCTTTGAATCCTTTAGAGCTGGCTGCAAGTTCATATCTCTCTTCCATTTTGTCTGTGACAGCCTTAATTTGGGAACGAACAAAGTTGTATGGCTTGCTTAAGTCTTATCTACATAGTGAGGCCCGTCAGCTGTACATGTTTGACATCAAATTCTAAATTACCAGGCAACCTCGGTTTATTGCCGACAGGTTTTATTGTTGTTGTAGCAATCCTTGCCCTATAAGTATTCAAGAAATTAGACCATCCTGACCTTAGCTTAGCCAGGATGGTTCTAGTTTACCTGGGCAGATGCCTTTCACTATCTGAGGTGGAAGGTTATTTAGCACCCTGTTATGGCTTAATTCGTTCATCACTGTCATTACTGTATTTTTGTGTAAGAAGCTTTGCGCCTCCCTAACTGAGAGTATGTCCACTATTATTGCGATGAGGTGTGTGATGTCCGCATTGTATGTACTGAAGTTGAGTCTAATCCGGCGGGGATGGTTAGGATGGGTAGGCACGAGAAATTGTTTGGTCAGGAGCTCGTTATGTTTCCTCACTGACAATAATTGGACCTCTTCGTGAAGATGGTCTCCACTCGTCATCTTTACACAGCCCGTGGGTATACGCAATGGGTTGAGTCGCGCAAGAATGAGGTCCAGATGGGGGCAGCATAGTTGAGGAGGGAACGTCCGCTGGCTTTATACGTGGTGATGATTGTTTTTTGTTCATTTCCCAGGTTGTTCCTGATAAGGCCTTCAGGACCCTGTTTCTCATTTTCACTTTGGCGTTGATTCTGGTCGCGTGGGTGAAGAAATGTAGGAGACTGTCAAAGGTAGCCCCAAGGATCCTAAGGTTGCGAACCGTGGGTATGATATTACCCTCCACTGAGATGTTGAGTGGTCACCTTATTTGTTTCGTCCATGAAGTGAAAAAAGAGATATTCTGTTATCCTGGCGCTAATGTTAACTAAATTCACATCAGCTGCGAAGATAGTACAGTCATCTGACACCATTGAGACATTTGGAGGCGGATACAGGAGTGTTGTAAGGTATATGTTAAATATAATTGGCGAAAGGACTCCGCTTTGTGGAACACCCATCTTTATTTTCCTGTACGGAGATTTTTATCCCCTAAACTCAACGAATGCCTGCCTACCTCCCAAATAGTTGGAAGTCCAACGTTGCAGTTCGTTGGGCAAGATTGAGTTTAGGATATCTCTCAGGAGTATGGAGTGATCGACCGTGTCAAAGGCCTTAGAGAGGTCAAGGGCCGCCACAACTGTTCTTTGATAAGGTCATTGTTTGTTCAGTCCATTTGAAATAGTTGACGTAATTTCTGTGAGTACAGAATTCTTTGGCACATTTTTTCGCCTCAGTGTGTTGCTTATCGTTAAATTCTATTGCTGTCAGGTTTTTATCGGACTTTGAGCCCGACAGATTTCTTATAGTCTTTCAGATCTTTTTGGGTGATAGCGAGCATCGGTAAAGGTGTTCCAACCACTTAGAACGTCTATGATAGTTCACCAACTTATTTATTCTGACTGTAAGTGGTTCAACCCGTTCATCCGCTGGGTTTTCAGCTCTTATAGAATCCCGTTGTTTTGCCAGGTGTGCAGCATCAGGAGGGTAATTAGGTCTCATATTTGATATCCTACCTGCCGGGATGAAGCGCTTCGCCGCTTTCTGTACAATAGTGCGGAATTGTCTTTCTCCACTTCTGACACATGTGGGGAGGGGCGATTGCCTGATATGTTCTTCAATGAAAGCTCTAAAATCAATTGGCTTTGTTATAATTGATGTAAGCCTGCCGGTCGGATTCCAGAAATTCACTGCTCGTTTCCAAAATGACCACGATAGGGATGTAGTCAGAGCTTAAGTTTGTATGGATTTGCCAGGTGGTATGTACAAGAAGTGACCGACTGACAATGGTCAAGTCTGGTGAGCTCGAGCATCTACAGGGATTCTGGTTGATTGGAGCTCATTGATCGTGGCAAAATCGGACTCGCCAATTTGATCGGCTATCGCTATGCCACGTTGATCGTTCGGGAGTAGAAAAAACTGGCTTTCGTGATGTGCATTGAAATCACTAAGTATAATCCGACTATAACCCTGGAGGAGATGAGAGATATTGGGGTGATAGTGGGTTCCAATGCTGTTGACGGGTGAGATGTATACATTGATGATTTCAATATCAGTATCCTCCGTCCTTACCGATATGGACATCACTTCACGAAATTTATCAGGATGGTGGGGCGCTGGAGTATTTGTCAATTCATATTTGACATTTCGGTCTAGGATGAAGAAAAGTTCTCTTCCGTTGTCCCTCTCCATGTCTTTCCTAACAATGTTGTAGTTACCTGCGGATGTCGGCTATCTTGATGTTGTTATTAAACATGAAGTTTGTGATATCTGCTATTTGGTTTTTAAGTCCATTGCAGTTGAACTACATAATACTAAAAGATAGTTGTTGCTAATGCTGAAATGTTGTTTGATTGGCTATGGAAGAAATGGGTGATGGTGGGTTGTGAATGTGTGATTGTTGTCTGTTCCTGTCTATGTCGTAGTCGTGATGAAGTCGTATACGTTGAGGGTCACTGTTCGTGGCTGTCGAGTGTCCCGTAGGTGGTATAGAAGGATCAGCTGTGGTTCGATCCTTATAGCAGTCAGCTACAAAGCGGCTACTCCACACTCCGAATGATGAGTCAGGTTGGTGCATTTCCTCATGTGGCACTAACCTCTGCATTTGTTGCACTTCACCGAAGTTGAATTCCCTCTAATTGTGTCCCCACAGACAGACACGTCCAGTTGCGTAGTTGTCTTCCGTAGAAGGTCCATTGGCGTTGGAGTTAGTGTTGCGTTCCGTACGTGTGGGGTTAGTGATCAGTTGTCCACTACAGCAGATGGCCCTGTAATTGTCTGTTTGTGGTCGTGTCGTTTCGGAGCGCAGATCCGATTGTCGTGTAAACGGGTTTTATTGTTGTTACATTGTGCTTCGCTAACCTATATACCAACAAGGATCGCGAAGTATGCCTGTCCAAATCTTTCTACTGATTTCTGGCCACCTTTACAGATTATATCGTTTTATCACTCTATTCTTTCTAGCCACCATGTCTGGTCAAAATTTTAAAACCATTAGGGGTTCACTACGAAACTGACTATTAGCTTCACTTACATAGTCAAGAAAGAGTTAGTGCCGAAAACAGCTATGTAGCCCGATATACTCCGGTATAACATTAAAATACAGTGAGAAACAGTTTAGCCAGCCAAGTTTGTCAGCCAAGGATCTGGCTCCCGATCCGATCGAGGAATATGTAAAAAATTGGTGACAAGCAGCATTGCCAGTTGCCAAGTTTTTCCTTTTTTTCTAAGTTTTTTGACAAAAGTTTTTTCGACAAAATTCAATTTTAAATTTTAATATATAACACGAAATATTTACATTTTTAAATAAAATTTTGCAAAAGTAGCAAAGAAACACCAATTGAGGGCACCGGCCGCCGGTTTTTCCTTTAGAAATTTTGGTACTTTTCTAAAAAAAACAAGTTGTTTTTGGTAGATTTTTTTTTTTTTTTTTTTTCAAAAATAAAAAGTTTTTCGAAAAAAATTACTGGCAACGCTGGTGATAGGACTTGTGGCCTCTGTTTGTTTTATATACTCATTTATGTTTAGTTCGTTTTTGTCTGCGTAACAATATATTTCTACTCTGATTAAATCAATCTTTCGTACTATACATTGAAGACTGTTTTTTAACGACTACGTCTACTTCCATTTAATATTAACATTAATTTAAAAATTAGCAGCTTTTAAAATAGCTTATACTCTGTTAGTAAAAAATTATACGTTTCCATTTTTGTTTGATCCATGTCAAGCTTAGGCATAATTTTAACAAGAGCAATATAAATTCATAAATTTCGTTCAAATATGAATGACAAGTATTGCTGCCATTTGCAATGGAGTAGATAGCATTAGAAATTAGAGGGAACAGATCGTTAATAAAAATTAGAAAAAGTCTTGGCAATAGATGAGAGTCTAGACTTACCTGAATTTAATCTGAACTTGTCTTATAGGATCCCATCTATATCATCTCTTATAATTATTCCTGTGAAAGCTCCACAACAAGATTCCTCACAGGTGTGTTGTGCCACTCTCAAAAACTTGGGAAATATCTAGATGGATGGACTGATTCCATATAACAGGTCATCAATAGAACGGGCATTACTAAAACCAACCGTTCTGGCTGTCGTTAAGCAGATTATTATATTTTAGATATTTGGCAAGATTATGGTTAATTATACTTTTTATAACTTTGTAAAGTCCGAATCAAATTGCTATTGGGCGCTAATTTTCAGGACTATTAGCCTTGGAATTGGCGTTACATAAGCATCCTTCCAGCAAGATAGAAACTTATTGGCGCAATATGTCGTACTGAAAAAGTTACCTAATGGACGATCGAGCGTCGAAGATCACTGCTTCAGGACCAGTGCTGGAATATCATCCGGCACAAGCACTTGTTTATGTCGAGATCCGTAAGAATGCACGAGTGCACGAGCTAGAAAGAGCATAATGGGCATAGTTACTGATACTCTGTTAATTTCGGGTAGTAGTTGAGTGCTTTCCGGAAAAGATGAATTTCTTGCAAATAATTCAGCGAAAAGGTTAGCCTTTTCCACCTGGCTAGTGAACGTGGAGTCATTCACTATAATAGTAGGAATTGAATTAGTATTGTCCCTTATCCTCTTCATAAATGACTAAAAGCTCATACTTTCCCTATGAAAAGTGAAAACTTTAATATCTTTAAAAAACATCCATTTAAGACGAATATGCCCTTAAATCGCTTGTAAAGAATATCTTAAATCTCATCTGGATTAGTGTTATCCCAAAGTCGACAATTTTGATTGTTTATGTTTCCATTCATCCAGAAATAGGCCTCATCGATGAAGAAGATTTTCGATGAAAATTAAGGTCAGTTGCCAACTGCTCCAACTGACAACTAATTTAACAGAAGTAGCTTTAAGATGACGGCAGTTGTCAACTGTCAAAATACGGATTGTTATTTCCTAATATTTTTTTAGAAAATTTATCGAATTAAATAATTTATAATTCGATACTATATTAAATATGGGCACTTATAAATTAGAACCGGAAGACCAAACCGTTTAAAAAGGAACGAACCGAACGTTTTTGATGTTAATATTCAACTAATTTATTTATTTCAATCATTACTTAATCTAACATATCCTTTGTGCTTAAATCTAACTGTTCAATTCATGTTTTATATACTTAATCCTAACAGTGTATTTATTATTCAGCAATTATACTTCTAACTTCCTATATGTTCGTTGAACTTTATTTCATATTAATATTGCTGATGCTAGGGTGGTACATATTAGTGTAATATGAAATAATATAATAATAATATAAATAAAATAGTATAATTAATATAATAATAAAATATTAATATTATATAATAAATATAATAAATATATAATAAAATAATTATCATGACGATACTGATGATGATGAAGATAATGATGATGGCCCAACACGGATATTCCTGTTAGAAGACTATATAATGTTTAAAATTTTGTCTGCGCTACTGATTGCTTATAATTTAAATTAACAATACATTATACAATTTGTACATTAAAAGAAGAAATAGTGCACAGTAAATTGAATTGCTGCATAGTTATTTATAAAAAATAATAATGGCCATAAACAAATGTAGAAGTCAGTTTCAAGTTAAAATTATTGACAATTGAAAATCTGGCCGGCCTATCACGAAATAAATAAATAATATTTCATTAACATATCAATAATTTCTAGTCGTATTTTTCTGCTGGGTTCATATGACCTGTACATTCTAAAGGGCATCCACGTAAAACATCGCGACATGAATATTGCCCGATTATTAGGAACTATTCCAAGGAGCCAAATGGAAAGCGATTTTAATTTGCTAAAAAAAAACGTTTCGTAAAAGAGCAATGGAAACTGTATTATTTCGCAAAAAGCCTTTCATACTATCGAAGAACAATAAAGCTAGACTTAAGTTCGCTAAAGCCCGTATCGATTAGAAAACAGATCGTTAAGATCGTTAAGTGCAAATATAATTCCTGCGTATTGTAAAGCAACTGGTAAGTATGGTAGCGGCTGTTTAATGGTCTGGCGTTGCTTCTTTGGTCAAGGAATTGCACCTATATATAAGATAATGGTTTAATTCATATACTGCGAAATATTATAAAATGTGACGCTATCATATGCAGATAAAGAGATTCCATTACAATGTATGCTCCAACAGGATAACGATCATAAACTAAAGTTTGCTAAGAACGATTAATTAAAAATAGGAATAAAGTTCTCCAGTGGCCTGCTCTATCTCATGATCTCAATCCTGTTAATATGAATATAGAAAATGGTTGATAGATTTATTCTAAACTGCTAATATTGCTTTGGAAGGAAAGTTGTTAAGAATTTGATATAATTAATTTCAAGACGATTCACATGCCTCATGTAGTCTAAGCGGTTTACAATTAAATATCAAATTTTTTTTGAGATTTGTCTTTTAATTTTGTATTCTTTAAATCTTTTTTAATCAAAACCTTTTTTTTGTTTCGGTACCTTAAAAAAGATAATGATACAAATTTACAAACAGCTAAAAATTAAGCACGAAAATCCTATTAGAGGGTTCTTTAGTTGAGATTAATAATATACGTATACATACATTGTGCAAAAAAACTTCTACGCTTACGCCCTCAAAATAAATTTATTAACATAAAATTATCTACAGAAGAAAGTTTATATGTAGTCATTAACTTTAAATTAAAGGTAGAAATTATTATTTCTATTACGTACATTTTTTTCTTTAGGGCTATTAATTAAGAAAATATCGTCGAAAATAACAAAAACCAGTATTCCGAACCAAAAAACTTATGCAGAAAAGATACTGTTTTGTTAATTACAAACTATTAACATATATGTTTATACAAATATATATGTATATCATATCACCTGCAACCAGAAGTCTTCTTTTCCACATTTACATTATATCTGCACACAGCGAAGCGTTTTTCAGTGCCCACTAATCGATAAAGTGATGTTTAGATAAGTGGTTCATTCAAGTGCGAAAAGGTTCTATTGAATTAAGTTCTGAAAGAAACAATTTCTTTTTTTTTTTGATTTTGAAAGTAGTACTCTTTAGGTACCGTGGCCGAGTGCTTTGTGGCGTTGTCTTCAACGTACAAGAAGTCATTTCCCAAACCCATTCTTTGAGAAGATTGAACTAAGTTAACAAAATTTGTGGCTTAATTTACATAATTCACTGATTTATTGTTCTATTGCATAATTTTGATGGATTTAAATTACGAAGCGTAATGATGAGAAATTCAATTTTTTGTTGTAAATTATCCTGTGGCAATCAAAGAAATCAAGTGATTAAAACAGTTATTTAATTTTTTAAACACCTCATTTGACTAATTGCTGTCATCCTTATATTTCCAGCCAATATCACTCCTTTACTTCTCAAGAATGATTTTTGTATTGCTGTTGTATTTTTGTAGACTTTTTAATTAGTTCTTCTTTTGACTGCGTAAATATGCAAGAATCTATTGGAATTGTACAGATATTCCACTATCAATTTGGAATTTTTCATTAATTTTGTAATTACATGCCGTTGTGCATTCTCCCACAGCAAAACATCAATTTGTTTTTAAACTTTCACTTAAATAATGGATATGAAACAGTTTTTGAGGACCTAAGTACATTCTGTGAAGTATTAATAGAACACAATAAAAATAAAATAAGTTGGGATTAGCAAGAATCTCTTGGTACATATTTATCTGAATTGAGAAATTAGTCGTAGGAATTAGGAATTAGTACATTTTCAAAATGATATAAAATGTTAACTCGTGATAGTATTGACTGTTGAATTCCTATGTTGTGGATTTGTTTATAGTGATCACTGGGTGAAGTCTCTATACGAAGCAAAGTTTTGTCAATATATATCATAAAAAATTGTTTAATTTGAAATATGTGCCACGTTAAACAATTGGGACACTGATGCGTAACAAAGGGTTAACAAATTGTATGTAGCTGCAATTTTGGAAAATGTAAATGACAAATAAATTATACCTCGTACTGACTGAAATTATTACACAACTGTGTGTATAATGACGAACATAATATATGATTGTGAAATTACATTATATACGTATAACACAGCTACTCACGTTGAAGGGGATAAACAGTATTATGATACCATGTTGTTTTGGCTTATTATACATGATGCCACAGTTCAAACAGCAGGTCAAACTTTTCCAACAAAACAAAATATGAAAAAATATTTCTTTGGCGACTTCCTCTCAACAGATTTTTGGCAAAAACTCAGAGTAAATAAAATTGCCATGAGAAATTTCTCAAAAATCTGTCGTTTGGAGTCGACTTTAAACTGTAGGTCCCGTCACTTATGTATAAAAGCAACACACACAACATAAGTGATGTGAGAAACTAGGTCGTAATCCTGACAGAAGGGTTGTAATGATGTGTAATATGTGTAAATTTTGGAAATGTAAACAAATGGCTTAAAATAATAAGCTTTAAATAAACACAAGTAAAACTAACAATTAATAATTAGAAATTAAAGGAGGTTAGTAGAATTAAATGTTTGAATTTCATAACAGATTTGAATTAACGGATAGCGTCTTCAATTTTTAGAAAATATGGAAGAAAATTAGTTTTTCCAAAAGGTTAAGGATACAACACAATGATTAAATCTCATTTCGAAAATCAGCAATTCTATGCTTCTGTTCATAGGTTGCAGTTAACCCATTTTGATTCATTAAATGCTTGGGTCACTAAATTGATAAAACAAAACAAAGGCTACGCAATATACGATCAGGCAATGTAAGTCGGAAAATACCAATCATTTCAGAAACAACGAACACATCAGAATTGAACGTACAACAATAACTACAATACAGAGCTCACTTTAGGTATTCAACAGACAGTCGAATAATATCAAAAATGAAAAGAGAACAAATGATGGTGCTAAAGTCTGTACTAAAATTTACACCATTCTCGAGAACTTTTTTCCTTTTTAGTTCAAATGCATTTTAACATTATATTTTTTTTTAATTTTTTAAACCTTTTTTAATTTAATTTATGAATAATTAAATATATAATAAATATTTTAATATAAATAAAATCTAAAAAGATTAACTGAGTTTATAAAAGACAAAAATATGGTAAAAGAGATCTATTTTTTGGGGTTGGGAGTACCACCAAAAGGAAACAAGCGAAAAGTTTATGCTAAAAATGGCAACAGCTGCAGCTTACAATGAAAAGCTAAAAGGCGTCAACAGCAGAACATGGTGTATAAGATAATAGCATTGGTCCAGTGGAATAACATTCAGACGACGCCCCAAGCAAATTGCCGAAATGACAAAAAGAAAGAATTGGCAACTACAGTTGTAATAAGTGTGAAGCCAAGAGAGCTAATGTATGTTAGTACAGTAAAAGTGCTCACTTAGCGTCGTGGTTACATTCCAAAAAAACGTGATGCAAGTTGAAACGACGCAAAGTAAATAATAATTTTCTATAGCAAACCATGTAAAGATCGAAGATAGGTTCTAGGGTTACGAAATTACTACTTTTTAAAAAGAAAAAAAACTCGAACCCAAAATCTAACGATGCGCAGTGAAAATTACTACTAATTTAGCAGCGATACAACTTTGAAAAAACGCAAAACGAGGTATAGGTGTACTCTAAAAACATGTTACTTTTACTCAACTGCTCAAATATGTCTTGATACTTGTTGTGATTACCAAATCAGTCAAAGCAATGATTTTTAATTAAATCATACACCGCATTCAAAGCAATCATTTAGAGTATTAAGCAAATGTTCGATCGACACTCATTCACCACTCGTTTATTTAAAATATAATTCGTCCACAAAAGTTATTGACGAAGTCATAGCTTTTGAAAAATGGACAGGTAAGCAACCATCTGTTTCACATTTTAAAATATTTGAATGTGATGCCGTAGTGTTGAATAAAGGTCCTAGGCCAAAAGACTTTCAATTTTTACCAAAAGGTTCACATAAGAGCTTGTTGTATACCAATTACATACAAAATGCTACCATTTGTACGGCCCGAAAACCAGATAAATCATTTGTCTGCGATATCATATATTTTGAAAAATCATTTAAACAAATGTCTGTAAATCAAGAGTAAATGTTTTATTAAAAACAAAATATAAATATTGATTCATAATATTGAAGGTACGGTCTGAAGTCAGTAATTTGGAAAAAGATGATGATGAAAAAGAATTAGCGAGGTTTTCAAGTAATGAATCTGAAAAACAAAGCTTATTTATTATAGAACAAAAGAGGAAAAGAGGAGGACCAAAGTATATATTAAACTTTGTAATCGGAAATCCACTTGCTATTCAAGAAGTATTAAATTTACAATACTTTCCAAGCAATGCGAATAGAATATGAATATGCTGATAAAGAAATTTTTTTGTTGACATGTTCATTGTTATGGTACCCAACCCAACAATAATATCACGACGGATGGTAACACTTTTCACTCGATATAATTTTATACCTCCATTGTGTTTTAAAATCAGTTCATAAAATGTCTTGTTTAAAAAAAGGATGTACTTTGGATGTATCTGACGACAGAATCATTATCTCTTGGCTTTGTCATGGATTATGTCATTTTATGTGTTGCGGTCTTTCCGCTCTAGTGGGTGAATCCGTTGCAAAGAATAATAATCTGCGTTGGCGTTTATGAAAGTTGATGCTGAGTATTAACGTTTTTTTTTTTCAAAGCACCAGAAACAACTTCTTACAAATTCAAAATAATCTCAGCTTTTCAATGATTTTAAGACCTTAGATGGTTTACAATCACCGACACTTTCTCCAACTCGCCGAAAAAGCCCCAGATTTGTGAATACTGAAAATGCTACTACCTCTATATCCTGCATTGGGTCAGCAATCGACCTCAAAAAAACTCCAAATATTATCGAAAAGGAAGGCTTTATTGATAATTCTAGTCAGTTATCGGTTTCAAACGAATTCTTTCCTATGTCTAAAAATTTAGATTATATACCTAATACTGATGGAAATAAATTGCTCACCAAACAATCAGTAATCTTATTACCTGGTCCTGTCAACTCTGCTCATTTAATCAATATCGATGCTACATCTCCTGTTCCATAAACCTTAATGCCAAATGTTACTGCTGTGAATAAACAAAATGCTACTGCTGAAAATCATCCAAACGAGTTGCGAACTATTTCCCCTAAACAACAATATTTGCTACACACTTTCAAGTTGATACGAATGTTGAAGATATAAAATTTTATATTCTATCTAAAATTAAAAATTGTAATCCAGATGAAATTCTTCTTTTCAAAATAAATTCGAGAAATAGGGCACCATTTAAAATACTTGTTTCTGAAAATCTATTCCAGCAAATCGTTAATCCGGAATTTTGGCCTAAAAATGTTAGTTCGTGAATTTATTTACAGCGACAGAAATATTGCTCGTCGTCCTCACATTGCTGACACAAATAAAAAAAATTAATTTCCATTATTTATCAAAATGTTAGAGGTATTAACTCGAAATTATCTTCAATTTGTTGTAATAGTTTGGGATTTAATTACCATATAATAATATTCACTGAAACTTGGCTCAGTAGTAAGATTAATAATTCTGAGAAATTCTTGCCCTAAATACCATGTCTTTAGGAAAGATAGAGAAAACTGTGTGCAATATAAAACTGGAGGCGGTGTACTAATTGCCATCTCAAATGAATTTTCGTCTGAAGAAGTTATCCTTAATGACTTTCTACATATTGAGTTGTTATGCGTATTAGTTAAAATTCATAATCAATCCTTATTCATTGTTTGCGTTATTATCATCCTTTCCTAATTCACCACTCACTGTCTATGAAATCACTTAAAGTCGATTGAAACACTTCTGAGAAAAGATCTTGTACTATTTATAGGAGACTATTATGTCGCCGTTGTAGTGATGTTATAAAGAGTAACACCATCACAACATAAGATGTGTGGGAAACTAGGCCGTAAATCCTGACTGAAGGGTTGTAATGGGCCCATGTATGTTATGTATTGAATATATCACACACAAGATGGAAGGCTGTTCCAGATTTGCAAGACTGTTTAATCCCATGGATCTTCATCGAAGGCATTATTATATATTAATTTTACTTGTATGTAGTGCGTTTTTCAAATTAATTCCATCATCCTAAATGTATTTGATAATAATGTTTAGATCTTGTGTTGTTAATCTATATATATTCTCCCTTCTTTTCCTAGTTCGCAACGCCATCCTCATTATTCTCAATATCTATCATCCGACACTTGAAATAAACTTCTTCCATCATCCTTCTCATTAAGCAAATAATTTAACTCAAAAACAGAAAACATTTTGTTTCAATTTAACTAACCACAATAAACTGCATCTGTAACTATCTGAAATCGAATGGATAAATGAATTATCTGGTTATGGCAATGATTTGGACCAGTGCATTATGAACACATTCTAATCACGGTCCGACTGGTATTTTACCTTTCAAGATTAAAAAACAAGAAAAATAAATTGTATAAAATCTTTTAAAAAGATAGATCAATAATAAATTATTCCAAATAGTGCTTAGTAAGATCAGAATACACCATCGCAACCAAAATCTTTATTACATCTACTTAAATAAAGTAAAAATCAATTTCAAGTTAATTTTTGTTAATTCTAAACGTCGAACAGCAGATTTTCCTTCTGTTATGAAGCTTAGTAATCATGAATCTTCAGATGATAAGGTTATAAGTAACTTGTTTGCGGAATTTTTTGCTTCTACATATTCATCATCCACATTTAAAGCCAATAATCAAATTTATATTAATGGAGTAAAAACTTTGATGTTTATTTTATTGACCAATGTACTGTCTGCAAGTATATACAACAATTAAAATCTTCTCGTGTTGCCGGTACTGATGGGGTTCCTTTATTCAACAAATCGGTTAAATTGGGCTATTTTCCCCCCTTTTGGAAGCAATCATTTATAATTCCACTGTTTGAATCGGGATCTAAAGCTGATATTTCAAATTATAGAGGAATTGCTAAACTCAAAACTATACCGTAATTATTTGAAAAGTTCTTATATGATACCCTGTCATTTCAAGCATTGTCTATCTTATCTGCATCCCAGCATGGATTTTGTAAGTCTCGATCAACAATCACAAATCTTGAATTTACACTTGGTGAATGATGAACTTATTGGCAAATAAACTAATGTCAGTTATATAGATTTCAGTAAGGCATTTGATAAAGTAGATCATAACTTAATCGTTCATAAGCTTAATCAGATTGGTTTTATTTCATCATTACTGAACTGGATTAAATCGTATTTAGTGAACAGAAAGCAGTTCGTTAAATTCAGGATCACACAATTTAACTTTATTGATGTACTGTCAGGCGTACAACAGGGTAGTCATCTTGGGCCGCTCCGATTTGATCTTTTTATGTATGAACTCCCATCTGTTATCAAAACACATTAATATATGCAGACGATGTCAAAATATTTTTATCATTAAACAACATTGAAGAGCAAGCACTTATACAAGATGATATTAACTATTTAATCACTGGGTATAGTACTAATTTAAGTGAGCTGAATGTAAAAAACGTAAATATATGTGCTTCACTAGATTAATCAATCAATGGATTTTATAGAAAGAAAAATAGAGATAGAAATATAGTTCATATAAGAAAAACAAAACGGCGTTAATACCTTTAACGATTTAGGAATAATTTTCGATTGTAAATTGGACTTCAGAAATCATGTTACATCAACTGTTAGTATATCTACATGTATCCTGGGATTTATTAAACGATGGGCTAAAGAGTTTTCTGATTAAGCAATTATTTACCACATTGGTTCGCCCAATTCTTGAATATGGATCAGTAATATAGGATCCTCAATACGCTGTACATTCAGACAAAATCGAATCAATTCAAATACAGTTCTTATTATTTAGTCTTGGTGGTTTATGATGGGATACCAATAAAAGGTTACCTTCTTATGAAAAACGCCTAGCACTCATTAAATTACCATCTTTAAAAAGCCGTCGTAAAATGCTAA
>QOCX01002391.1:5550-22649 GCA_005959815.1 Sarcophaga bullata | reverse complement strand
GACCATTGGCAGAATAACAAACTATAAAATAAATTAGACGCTGTTCACATAAAATAAATAGAAGAATCTCATAATTTATTTTTTATAATTTTTATATAGCACAAGTGGTTTATATACATATTAATATATGTATGTGTATTTTGAGAACTGGTGTTTAATGTACTTTGGTGATTTATAATTGGAAGAAGTGTTGGAGAATTCGAGTGAAATTTATTGGTTAAAAATGGCTTGGGGTTTTGAAACTTGTGGTCCCAATGAGGCTCTTGTGGTTTCAGGTACAGTTTTTGAATAATTATTTATAATTTTCATAATCTTTAAAGCCTTATAACAAGAAAAGTGCACATATTTGGTAATTCCAAATATTGTTCTAAATACATATCACATAATGACGTCATGATAAAAAAATGTATCGATTGCATTAATTTAAATTGGAGATGTTAATGGTATAAGAGATGACAACATTAAAGCATAAACAGAGTTGTAGCATTAACGGCATAGAAAATTCAAAAAGAATTTATTTCAAGGTCGTTGTTATTTAATATTTGCAAATGAAATTCAAAAAATGCTCACATGGCTCTGTGATAAGTATAGAATGGTACTATGTATTGGGCGTTGTGGTGAGAAACTATTCTGATTACCTTCAACTGTTAGTCAAGATGAGGAGCTGCTTGAACTTTGGTTGATTTTTGTCCGAGGTCCAATGCGCTCTGAAAACTGGATGAAGGAACTGGTACTTGAATCTTTTGTTTGTACGTCAACAAATCCAAAATCTGGTGACAAGATACGGATCAATGATACGGATCATTGTGATGTCAGGTCGCCGACAGTGATATATGTAGTATAGAACTCAACCATATATCTGCAGTGTACTTGGAGTCCACACAGCTTCTTATCTGTGGTCGTCCGGGACTTAGTAGAAGGATGTTGAATATTTCTTTCATGAGTGGTGGGACTTATAGTTCAAATTCGACTTCGGGGGACAGATTTTTAAAAAACCTTTCATGACAATTTAATTTACTCTCAGAGTTTTAGCCAGAAGACTGCTGAGAGGAATTCACCGGAAGAAGCATTTTTTAACACCCAGGAGTTGAACCCATAGACTCTAGTCTAACAAGCATTCACTCTCTCGTAGTTCTTTCCTTTGTTTTGCTTTCCGCTCTTTTCTTTCACTCTCTATAAGCTGCTTATCTTACTTCACTCCTTTCTCCTATCTAGGATAACCATAATCATATCCACGACGTCTGAGCGTTTTTGTATTTGCCACTATGCTTATACACTTAGTCAAACATACCTAACCTACCTTACTCTAATTTCTGTGGAAAAAGTGAGACTTTTTTACAGTCAATCAACAAGTTATTAGTCACTCTTCTAAAATAGATAGAATAGATGTATTCTGAAATAGTAACACATTCTTTTGCCAATAGAAATAAGGTTGTGTTTTCCGTCATTTTGGTGTCAAAGCAATGAACTGTTTTCAATACATATACGCTTAATACAAAAAAGAAAAAAAATTGTTTATAAATCGTAATCTATTCTATATTTAACCGATGTCATATTTTATGTAGGTTGTTGCTATATGAACCCTTGTTAGTACCCGGTGGTCGTGCTTTCGTTTGGCCCACCATACAACAGGTTCAAAGGTAAAACAATATTCATCGTATTTCTACACTGAAACTTTTAAATATTTTTTGTTTCATTTACTAAAGATTTCTTTGAATACAATGACTTTACAAGTTGAAGTCCCTGTGTGTATACTAGTCAAGGTGTACCAATATCTGTAACTGGTATTGCCCAAGTTAAGATACAGGGTCAGAATGAAGATATGCTTTTAACAGCATGCGAGCAGTTTTTGGGTAAACCAGAAGCGGAAATACGCCATATAGCTTTGGTTACTTTAGAAGGTCATCAGAGAGCTATTATGGGTTCGATGACTGTCGAGGAAATCTATAAGGATCGCAAGAAGTTTAGCAAACAAGTTTTTGAAGTGGCCTCATCCGATTTGGCCAATATGGGTATAACATGTGTGTCCTATACCATTAAAGATATACGCGATGAAGAGGTGAGTTTAAAAACTATAAATCATTTTCTTGTTTTTTTATTGATTTTTATTTTCATTTCTTTTTGTTTAAAAATAAAAACCATAATTTATGAAATATAGGGAGCCGCAAAGGTAATGAAAACAATTTATTTCAAGTTACTGTTGTTTAATTATGATGTGGCGTTTTTGTGAATTTGTTTATATTGTGCTTTAGTGTGTTTCCTAAACTTTATTTAAATATTTGTTTAAGGAAAAAGAATTTGAAATATTTCTTATTTACATATTTCAACAGGGCTATCTCAAATCGTTGGGCATGGCTCGTACGGCTGAAGTGAAACGAGATGCTCGTATTGGTGAAGCCGAAGCCCGTTGTGATGCCACTATTAAAGAGGCCATTGCCGAGGAACAACGTATGGCTTCGCGTTTCCTAAACGATACCGAAATTGCCAAAGCACAACGTGATTTTGAAATTAAAAAAGCTGCCTATGATGTTGAAGTTCAAACGAAAAAAGCTGAAGCTGAAATGGCCTATGAACTGCAAGCGGCCAAAACTAAACAACGCATTAAGGAAGAACAAATGCAAGTTAAGGTTATTGAACGTACTCAGGAAATTTCGGTACAACAACAGGAAATTCAAAGACGTGAAAAGGAACTTGAAGCTACTATAAGACGACCAGCTGAAGCTGAAAAATATCGTTTAGAAAAACTGCCGAAGCCAATAAATTGCGTATTGTTATGGAGGCCGAAGCGAAGCTGAGTCTGTAAGTATCTTAATAAACTGTATATTGAGCGGCTTTCGTAGTATTGCCAGTGTTGCTTTGTCGTTTAATTAAAATGGAACATTGAAAACATATTAATTTTTTTGTTTTTGCATTTTCCAGATTAAAATACGCGGTGAAGCTGAAGCCTTTGCCATTGCTGCTAAGGCTAAAGCTGAAGCTGAGCAAATGGCTCAAAAAGCTGAAGCCTGGCGTGAATACCGTGAAGCTGCCATGGTTGAAATGTTGTTGGACACATTACCTAAGGTACATGCTTACAAATCTTACAAAACAAAAAAAACCAGAACCAATATTGAAAGAAATTTATTTTCTTGCAGGTGGCCGCTGAAGTTGCAGCACCCTTGTCACAAGCCAAGAAAATCACCATGGTTTCTAGTGGCCAAGGTGAAATTGGCGCTGCCAAACTAACTGGTGAAGTTTTACAAATTGTTAACAAAGTACCAGAACTGGTTAAAAATATCACCGGCGTTGATATTGCCCGGGTACGTCCAAATCCTGCATTTATTTAAGACTTTATTGAGATTTAAAGTAAAACATCAAAAGAATATTTAATTTTTTTTACAAAAAAAAAAAAAGAAAAGAAAAGGAAAACAAAAACTAAAACCGTAATTCTTGAGTTTCTGTGCATGCGGCTTAATTATTTTCTTTTGTTTGAATTGTGTAGATTGATGATTTTAAAGGCACAAAAATTATGTAACGAACAAAATTGGATCATGATTTGGAGACTTAATATCTCTTTATATCAAAGTAAAGTAAATTGTTTACAAAACTAAATTATTGAAATCGTAGACAGCGAAACTATTTGATATTCGGTTTTTTTTCTTAGTTTGTATCTTCCATTGTCTCGAGTATTTTACACAATATTCTAAAAAAACGTTCATCGATCTTAATTGTCAATTATTTATGAATTTATTTTTATTTCTTTTAATGCACATTTTTCTTAATAACTCACTATTCTGTCTTCATTATTTGTTAATTAATTCAGATGTTGTTGATTGATTTTATGTATTTTTCTTTTTTAATAGAAATATATGAAAAGAAAAACAAAACAAAAAATATACAATATATTTGCATTTCTTTTTTTTTTCTAAATATTTTAAAAAATTTTTTTTTATTTTTGTAAAAGTATAAAATTTATATGAACAAATATTTAAATGTATTGTATAATGGCATAGAAATTTATACACTTGTATTTTGTAATTTTTGGTGTATTTTTTTTTCTAAATATTTAAAAAAAATTTTTTTTTTATTTTGTAAAAGTATAAAATTTATATGAACAAATATTTAAATGTATTGTATAATGGCATAGAATTTATACACTTGTATTTTGTAATTTTTGGTGTACTAAAATAAAGATAAAAATTAAAAAGCAAACAAGTTTGAGTGTCAAGAATTTTGAAATTTCTGCAAGACATGCAAATATAATGACCAATATAGTGTGAAATTTATATCGCTAAATACATACATACATAATTGGCCATTACAACCCTTCAGTCAGGATTACGGCCTAGCTTCTCACACCACTTATGTTGTGTGTGTTAATTTTATACATGAGTGGCGGGACCTACAGTTTAAAGTCGACTCCGAACGACAGATTTTTGAGAAAGTTTACATGGCAATTTTATTTACTCTCAGAGTTTTTGCCAGATATCTGCTGAGAGGAAGCCGCCGAAGAAATATTTTTTTTTATATTTCGTTTTTTTTATGTCTGACTGGGAATACGAATCCTGGCCTTTCGTCTAATAAGCCAACACACTACCCACTAGACCACGGCGGCTTAATCGCTAAATTTACGAATCCTAATAAGATGATTTAAAAGTAAAGCTCAAAGAAATTGCGAAAGTTTTCGAAGAAGTCCAAAGTCCACAGAAGTCCTTTAATACTTTCATAGGGAACCTTAGTATTCTGCATATCATGTTATGTAAGGGCTTTTGGATTACGTAAGACAATGTTAAAAGAAATAAAAAATGTCGTGTTTGAGCCATTGTCAAAAGCATTTGATAACATTAAAATTTAAATACGAAATATTTTACAATTTGCCTTCGATAACCTGAATTACACATCAAGTCTGACTGGTTGTCTTGAGTTTTTAGGCGAGCTGGCCATAATATTCTCTAAGATGTAAATTAATAGAAAAAATTAACGCAAGTTCAAAACGGATATGAAAGAAAAATTGGGGCATAGAAGCAAAAACTCAGGTTAAACATCTGAATAATATTTAATATTTATAATTTTGATAATGTTACAGACAATGATAGGAGCTTTTAGTATTGGATCTTGAATAAGATACAGTAAATTGACTCTAAGTTTTACTGGGTATATTTTGCCTGATTCCATTTGAGTTATACGTCAAGCGTTGTGCGGCGAATCTGACTATTTAACACAGTGCTTGAGCTTTCACCTCGACATTCTGAATATCTTTCCTTTGCTGAAAGAAAAGAAAAGGCAATGTTTATGAGAACTTTTAATACGAACTGGAACACCTACTTTGGTGGGTTGCATGAGGATCTCACACTGGGCTCCTACCATAGACTGAATTACAATTGTAGTTTTTCAGGCTAATATATTTGCCGTTTGTAAGATTTAGAGACTATGACTCCCATCGTGTTTCTGCGGACCTAACCTTTATAAAACGATTTCTTTAAAAAATATGAGTATTGTTAACTGAAGGATGAGGCATATGTGTTGACTGATTTTCCACAGTTTCCTAGTTAATTCTATGTTATAATTCAAGGGGAAGAATTGAAAAATTTACAATTCGTATAAATTTTCTTTTAGGACTTACGGCTCTATTAATAAATAAGCTAAATGGACATTAATGGCCCAGAAAAATAATAATAAAAGGAGTTTAATAGAAAGTAAAGGACTGATAACAGATAACACAATAAAGGAGTTTGATAAAACAAAATAATTTATAACCTATTTAAGAATTTTAAATAGGTTTTTATTATTTATAAAAAAAACTTCACATAAATAATATTTTCTTTAATTAAAACAAAAAATAATTTTAGCATTAACTTTAGTTTTTAGAACGAAAAGTTTATGCCCAAAATTTTTCGTGAACACTCCTTACTTGAGTACGTTTTCAGAATATCGTTAAGCATATCAATTATCGTATAAGAACCCAGTTAGAATATCAAAATTTTTTGTGAATAACGTTATGTGCATACAAAAATGTGTATGAAGTTTGTTATTTGCTTGCTGAGTACTCTTATAGATATACGAACATATTGTATTTTAAGGTAGAATAAAACAGACCACTAACAACGTTTATTATTGAAATAATAAAAGCTGCTGATCTTGTTTATTTTTTTCTTTTATTTTTTATACAATATTATTAACAAAATGTGACTTATGCAATAATTGCTTAGTTTTGAATGTATGGAATGTATAATCTTTATCTACATACATATGAACATTATTCTTTTTGTATCATGTGCTAACACTAGCACTCAGCTACGTTTTTAATTAGTTTTTTATTTATCGATTTTTCTTTTTGTTCTAATAAACTGACAAACTTGTTCAGATGTTGTAAGTATTGGGTAAGAAGAAAAGTTGTTTTCTTTTTTAAAAGCATTGGAAAAAGGTTTAAAATATTTTTTTTTCATTTATGGGATGGTCTCTATTCATGGCAGTGCTTTGTGTTGGAACTAGGAAAAACTAGGAAAGAGGGAGAAGTACTAGGAAGAACTACTGATGGAGGTTAATAAGGCTAAAGAACACTCTCTCGATATAAATGATGTAAAAAGTAAGATCAGACAAAATTATACATACATTACAACTCTTCAGTCCGGATTACGACCTAGCTTCCTACGCCACTTATGTTATCCACAAGTGGCGGGACCTACTGCTTAATTTCGACACCGAACGAGAGATTTGAGACACTTTTTATTGCAATTTTATTAAACTCTCAGAGCTTTTAGCAGAAGACTGCTGAAAGAAATATATTTTTTATATTTTCTATTGTTTGATATGTCTGATTCGGGCGCCGAACCTACCACCTACTAGAATAAGGCTGTAATCATCGATTCCATTGAATGAATAACTTTCTAAAAGAATATAAAATTTAAATCATAATATTATTATTGCCCTCTGTGCATACATATTTCCTTTTCTATAATTGATTTAGAAATGCTTTACATCTGCTGATAAAGTAAAATTGAATTATTTCCGGACCATGAAGGGTTAAATTACACCTTATATTGTTAAATAAACATCAAACTTCATATACATATGTATAACATTTGGCCTGTATTTTCCTTAAATTGTGAAAACACTTGAAGCATCGTGTGTTACATGTGTTTATACATAGACATACACTTCAGTGTCAGTTACAGAAGGTTTACTTAATTAACAAATGTTCTAATAAAACAAATAGAAAAAAATGAAATAAAAAAATAACATTTAAACTAGCAATAGCAATAACGAGAAAATTGAAACTAAGATTACACAATGGATTGAAATATTTAAGACATTGATTGGTAATTTCCTAGCAAAACCTTCTAGTTAGAGCAGAAAATAGTTTAATAAAAACAAATTGCATTTAAATGGTACATTTAAAATTAGAAAAATGTCACGAGCTTTATTTAATTTCAGTAAAAACAATTAAAACAATTAGTTACGCTTTTAGCTTAAATTTTAACATTAAAAAAAATGAGAAATAATTAATATACAGTATGATAGAAAAAATATATATTGGGAATAAAAACCATTTTAAAATAGACATGAGAAGAAAGGGGGGGGGTAGAATGTGATTTTTCTATTGGAAAAATCTCGTCTTTTTTTTTTTGTTACTAACAGAAATAGAATATATTGCACATATGTACACACTACTATACACTTTACCCAACATATCATGACCATAGGGTCCTCTTACGATAACTGCCTTTGAAGGCAAAACAATTTGAAGGCCACCACTAGCATAACAATACAAAAGCCATAATAGCAGCATACCCATGCGCATATCCATATCAGAGAATACATTGCTAATCATACGTTTTTGGCGTAACTTCTCCAAGGTTGGCTCCAATATAGCTTCGTTGTCTAAACCAAAACGTGACACATATTCGGGATTGTGAATATTTTTCAGAAATTGTAAAACATTTGTTTTATCCCATTTGTCTTCTAAATTGGCCGTTGAATACGACTCGGGATGTTTATAGCACTGGGAACAACTATTAATTGATGGAAATTGTATTTTAGGAAATTGAGGATCCTCTGTAGCATCGCCAGCTAAACGTTGATTAACTTCGTTATGGGCAGCCCATAGCCAAAGGACAGCCTCATCTTTGCTAGGTGTACTCCAGATTTTACGTCGTGCAGCCATTGCCTGAAAGTGTTCAATTTATGGTTTAATTATTTCATTCTTTTGGTTAGTAATTTTGCAGCATAAACAAAATAAAAAAGTTGAATTAGCAATAAGCAAAATAACTAGTAAATAACATGTAAGTAAATAAATAAGTAAAGTAAATAAATAAGGAAGGAGCAATAAAGAAAGAAAGAGGTAAATAGAGACATATCACAAGCTAGGAAATCAGGAAATAACAACAAGGAAGAGGCAGGAAATGTGCTTAACAGACTCAGATTCTTCTAAATTTCCACAAACTCTGTAGAAAGAAGGGATTCTATTCAACATACTAGTCCTTGCTCTTGTTAAAAATATAATTAAGATTCTAATAGATTTCCCCTTCAGTTTCAGTACCCATTCTGTTCTAGAACGATCGAACTGCGGCTTTTGCAGCCTGGAAATTTCTCAATCTGTCGAATCAGCCATGAAGGGTTCACTCTCCATCTGATAAGCTGATCGATCAGCTGGAACAAATTAACTAAGTAACGTCTAATCACTCGCACCACCAGGACTGCACCATTCACCTTGGAAGCTGCTCAAAGTTAAGCGAATTATTATCAATGAAACGTAATTCTTTTTCTATAGACTAAAAAACGGTTCAATTGTTGATAGTAAAGCACTGAGCTAAGATTTAGGAGGCTGCTGAACAGCTTTTAAAATTAATTTAATTCTGGCCAATCACAAAATAATCGTCTTTTATCTGGGCGTTGTAGATGCAAGGGAAGTTTGTACAGAATCGAAAACAGAATATGTTCCAATATTCACATCATATTTGTTATCCGTACGGTGTCCACAAGACAGAAGTTAACTGGAAGATTATTAAGTAATAGGCACTAAGTTATCGTTCTATTGTTATACGAGTCGTCAAGGCAACGGGGTTGAGGGATATCTTGTAGGGCAAACTCTATCCAGGTCGAGAAGGTAGTATAATACTTCTGACAGTCTGACAGTTGTCTGAATCTCTATCTTGAATGAGGCAAACTCGAAAATAAGATGTGATTATCGGGGAAAGCGGAATCAAGTAACAGGGGAAATAGGATTATGTGAGCTACCACCACCATTTCTAAGTGGAAAAAGAACTTTGGAAGGGTATACTCGGCGAAAGGCAAATGAAGATTTGAATTCATGGCAAACGAATTTGAGGCAATCAAACTTTTCTTGAGTAATCACAATACAGACTATCCCGGATTAGCTTAAGGTTGCTAACCGGCCTTTTGATCGGGCACTATAGATTCAAAGAACACTTGCTCAGGATAGGAATCTCTTTGATTCTAATAAGCAGATTGAATATTATTTATATTTTTGAAAATTGTTTACAGGATGTAAAAGGAAAAAACCCTCTAAAGTAAATTTAATACTTTTTTGTTATCTTTTTAAATGAAAGTCTAACATTTCACACATTGAGTGTAAGCAAATAATGAAATTAACAAAACAATAGCTTAAATTTAGTTACAAATAAATTGCTAAACAATATACAGAACTTTCTCTTTTCTTTGCAGTTATGAATAAAATAATGAAAAGATGTAAGCAAATAATGAAATTAACAAACAATAGCTTAAATTTAGTTACAAATAAATTGCTAAACAATATACAGAACTTTCTCTTTTCTTTGCAGTTATGAATAAATAATGAAAAGTATTATTATGGAAATATTTAGAATTTTTGAAAAATAATTTAAGCAAATAAATAAATAAGTTATTTTTACTTGTTTGTATAAATCAAATTAAGCATTTCTAAACTTGTAATCACCGGTAGTTTGCAAGTTAAATTGATAATTGACTGCCTAAAGTGCATACAGGCAGCAGGGAGAAAGCAGGAAAAGGAAAGAAGTAAGATTGAAAAAAATTAAAGAAAAACGACGTTAGTTGTTGAAAGGTATAGGGGAAAAAACAAAATATTGAAAAGAAGAACACTGTACTTAAGCTAAATGAATTGCAATAAAAAATTTCTAGGGTATAGCAAACAAAAATCCACTGTTACACCTATTTAGATCAAATATGCATCATTTCCTGTAACATTTTTGAAAGTAATTTCATTACACCTCTCTGTAATAGAAATCCTCTTAACTGTTGACAAAATAACGGAAAAACGACTGATCAACCAAATTATTCACCAGGACCAGGAGTAGCTGGTATAATATTGCAAAGTTGCTGAATGCAAAGCGAACCACTAACGATGTGTCCTGTTTGTTAATAGTATTCGATATCTGTGAAAAAAAAATTCGTGGCTATTTTTATACCTTTTCCTTAATACAACTTGGACAAGAGGTATGGATTACGGAATATAGCAATACTATCGAACAATCAGGCTACAATTCGAATAACTTACTCCTATGAGATTAACACGAAATTTGTATGGAACTGTCTAAGACTATTTGACTGAGGAAATATGGTCACCTTTTACTGGATCTCATGTCATGTGGAAATTCAGGTCATTAAACAAGCCTATAAGCTTACCACGTAAGAGCTTTTACACCCGTGAACTTTTCTGGGATATAGGAAGAGGGGACTTAAAGAGTATACTCTGAATCCGGATAGGGTTATTATAATCTAAACTTTTATAATGCTTCAGACTAATCAAGAATAGTCTGAAGAGAGGATCTGACGTTCAGACTGGGCAGTACAGACTGCAGGAACAATTGTCCAGAATATAGGAATCACTTCAAGTCCAATATGTAGATTCTAAGATGAGATAAACGCATTACCAGAATACATAATGCATTTCTAGGCGTATCAGGAACTGTTTTCATCTCTACGAATACCAGACAACATTCTGAACTTCGTCAGATAGACAGGATTAGAGAAGATATATAGGCAAAGCCTAAATAGGCTTAAAACAAATAAAAAATAGGTTTGATTTGATTGTAATATCATAGTACCCCTACAAGGCAATAATAATTACTAGGGATTTCTTCTTACTACAGCTTATGTCTTATGTACATACAAACAAATGAATGAAGTTTTAATTTGTTAAGAAAAATAAAAGAAAATTAATTTTATTTAATTTAAATATTGAATATTACAGAACAATAGAGTATGAATAATTAATTAATAATGCTACTTGGAATCCCTAAAAAATCACGTAACCAATTGTATTCATGCCGTAGCTCTAAGCAGTAAAATAAATTTGAAATAAAAAAGTCTTAAACAGTTTAAATGAATTTGGCTATTCTATGCTAATGAACTTTTAAAAAGATTGCAGGGGTGGGATAAAGATTTTCATATTCAAGGTTAAGTAAAGTCAATTTAAATATAATATTGTGAATTGTTTTCTTATTAATTTTAGGAATTATGACACTAAAAAATTATAAATGAAAGCCTTAAAATTGATTATTAACTACTACATGCATGCATACATAACATGTATACATCTACACAGGGAGAGAGAGATAATGATTTCATCAATATGCATATCATTTATATACGAAAATTTTAAAAAAGATGAAAAACAAAATACAGCACTTCAGCTGTGAACTTATAAGTGTATGTTTATAGTAATAATGTAAGAAATAATTTAAAACTGTTTGACACAAATAATATGATATTTATATGGGTAATTTAACACGAAGTGCTTATTTACATATACTGTACAGATGTATGTATCATTAATGAATTGTTTTATAAATAAATTAAAAGCAAACAGAAATGATATAGATTTATTGTAGACTTTAGATCCGATAATAAAACTGATAGCAATGTAATGATTTTAATCCTACATCTTTCATGATCTATTTAATTATTTTTCAATTTAAAGTTAGTAAAATACTTTAAAATTCTGTTTCGTTTTTTAAATAATTTTTAAACAATGTTTTATTAAAAATACTAATAAAATTACCTGAAAATGCTCAGAGCAATCTGTGCAGCAAAGAAATATTTAATAAAGCCATGCATTCCCTGTAGAACCTCCAAAGGATCTTGACTTTTGTCCGATTTGCTGCCTGTACAGACATAAATGAAACAGTTGCCATAGTGAACAAGTAAAAGCCACGTAAACCGCTCTTTGAGCCTAAACAGGCCACATAATGCGTTGATGAACTAGACGGGCATCAATTGTTTCTCAAGCCTTTTCATTTCATTTTCAAAATCTGCACCTGACAATTCTTGATTGTGTCGAGACACAAAGGCAGCCAATTGTGAAATTAAGGAGCGACCATTTGCACTTAAAGGATTATAACGTTCTAAAACCGCTAGAAATCTTTGTAGAGCCAATAACTTTTCACCATTTATATTAGAGGCTTTGGGTATTTCATTGTGTAGAGTATTGCGTATGGCCATTTCAAGATCGGCTTGATACACCAAATGTTTATTGCGCCTAACCTCATTGATAGTAGTCATAAGTTTGGCATTATCCTCTGTAGTGCCATGGATAGGTTGTTCAGTTGAAGAGCTTCTTTGAACCGTATCAGGCTTTTTCGTTATATGCTGGGAGTTTAAGAATGATTGTATAGTTTCTTTATAGGACTCGGAAAGTTCGTGTAAGGGCGCATAAGGCACTACGGTACCCTGTCGATTAATGGTAGCAATCTTATATTTAGAACCATCAATTTGATACTTGCTTGCCACTTCAAGGTCTGTTACTCTCTTTACTGCTATATTGGGATACCGTAACAGGTGGAGTATAGTTTCTATGCCCACTGTAGAATTTTCTGTTTCATACACTAACACCACATATTTTTTCAAACTGTCCAGACCTTCAAATAGATTAGCTGTAGAAGACTGTACAGGTTGGAAATCTGGCCAGGAAGGCATATTACTGGTTTTATTCTCTGCCACCATAAATTGGGCCAAACTATTTGTTATAACACTTAAATTTTGTGACATTATTGGTTTACCATAATTTTCCGTAGCAGGCTGATAGCCTGGACCAAAATATCTTAAAGTGGGATACGCCATTACTTCGTATTCCCTACATATTCCATTATTCTCTTCAGCTGCACAGTCAATTGCACTTACGGGCAATACATCGCGCCAGTCGTAGAGATTTTCTGCCAATTGTTTATAGGCCGGTGCAAATTTACGACAATGACCACAATAACTATTGTAGAATTCGACCAATATGGAATGATTTCTATTCAATACCTCTTCTTTAAAGTTAACATCTGTTAAAATACGAACTTTGTCGGTAGAGTTGTATAGACCCAACTCTTCCGATTGTTGTTTTAATAAGGCCTCATAACTGGAACGTGGTACACCGGCATTAGCTGTAATTACCACTAAAGTAATTAAAAGGAAGACTAAATAATGTTTTGTTGGCACTGTTAACGACTCCATTTGTTCTTTCTTTTCTTCTTTGTCTATTCAGACACTATACGAGCTGTTTGCTTTTACATTAAGTTTCACTCTGTTATATTATATTAATCTATGCTGTGTTGTTGTTATTGTTTTGATTTTAATTCTTCATTACTGTCACTCTTAATCTAATTAGTCATTCATACATTCGATGCTTAAAACTGCTTACGGAATTTTTTTTATTTGGTTTAGATCTTAAAATATTTATTTAATAAATTTAAACGTTTTTTTAAATATTTATTATTATATTGTGTTATAAATATCCGCGTTTAAAATAATCTCGTCTGGTGTTTTGTATTTCTCTCATTTAACTAATCGTTCGCAAGCACTCCAATCAACTTAAACAATTTAGTAGAATGAGTTGCCCCTGTGTTTACGTTTTTAGTTGCCACGATATGGCAACACATTATATCACGTTATTAATAGTTTAGTAAATCAGTGTTGGTAAGTGTATTCTATTAGAGAGCGAGATATAACCGTTAATATGTTTTATTATTTGATTCTCGATACGAATATTTAAAACGAAAACGTTAATTTTTAATTAATAAATACAAAACAAATATGAATGCGATAAAAAGTATATAATTAAACTGTATAAGTCAAATGTAAGTAAATAATATGTACTGTCTTATTTACCTCAGATGGCGTGGTGCTGCACTCCTCGAATGGAATCATGTGATGAACGAGCTGCTAGTGGTATTGGAACAGTTCAACTCTGAGGCAGCTGTATATAAGAATACCGTAGTTCTTATAGTTTTGTTTATATTTGTGGATTATATTCAGCTCCAGAAATAACTTACTTGCTTTGAGAGAGCTTTTGAAGTGGGCATTGGTGTGGTACTTCTCAACAAAAGGTATAAGCTACTACGTTCATCATTTTCGCACATACCTGGCCAATTCATATCATTCGAACATCGTCCTGTTCCGCTATCCGTTAGATATCTGGGATATCTACTCCTAGAGTACATAACATAACCCAGTGTTTTGGCAGCCGTCTATTAGAACGTATGGTAATATCCCTTCCGAATATATTAACGCCCATAATAATTCTTACCGTAGCGTGTATGAACGACACTTTCGCTTAAAAGATTCTGCAATTATTCGGTAGCCATATTGATTGAACTCTACCCACCGATTCCAAAAAAAATTCTACGACAATTAGCTCCTTTTCTTTTGATTTTTGATCTTTGGTTGATCACTATTTGGTCCATGCCATTGCTACTAACCTTAGCCGTTTATCCTTTACACTAAAGATCATGAGGAAAAAAGGCCAACGTAGGCGTAGTATGAAAGGCATGGCTGATAAGAATGTAAGCAGATCTATGTATTCGCCGTATCAGGTTCGAGTTAGTTGTCCTGCCGAGGGATTCCTATTACATTAGGCATCCGCAGGTTAGAATAGGCCTGTCCAATGAGCCAACGTTGATCGCAAATCGTTGTTGCAAATATAGCTTTCGAACTAGAATAAGTCATTAGAAATGCGCCCTATTCTTGAGGTTATGTATAAATAAAAAAACTGTAGTCGCTTTCTTTCTGAGCATACCTCGTATTATTCACCTTGTATGCAGAACAAATCACTTAGCAATTACTGTGACACAATCAATAATAATATATGTGGATAGTTTTTGAATTATTACACTTTTTTATTGTCATTGTTTAATGATTCATTAACAAAAGATACGTTGTTTACTTTTAGTTCAGTTCAATTTTTACGATGAAAAATAAATTAAGAAAATAAATATAAAATAAATATAGATTTTCTTACCGTTATAAACAATAATTGAGACCGGCTTTTACAAAACCGCAACAGTTTTGTTTACATTTTAACAAAACTCTCCAAATACTAAGTGAAAAAATATACAGCGAGAGTAAAGAGACAGATAGAGTAAGATAAGAGAGAGCGTGTGTATCGTGGAAAAGGAAGAGAGAGAACTTCAATAAAGACATGGTTTAATATTTTATGGCATGTCAGTTGTAAAGTTTTTCTGTTTGATTTTAATTTTCTTTTTCTTTTTTTTTTGCTTTTTAATTTTATAGTCAATTATTATTGTTTTTGCTGTTATTTTAATAAAGCTTTTGTTTGACAAAAACATAGACTTGCAATCAGTCTAAATATAGACGCAGTCGTGAAGGGTTGTCCACAAATAGTAGAAAAGGCAAGCGTGGCCAAATAAAACGATCACTTAAAGAAATTGAAAAAAAAAAACAAATAAGAGAAAAAAAAAAAACAAGCCAAACCTAAACAAAGTTGACAATTTGTTTATTTGTAATGTAGATAATGATTTAATTAATTTCTATGTAATAACCACATTAAAAAAAAACGAAAAAAAAAATGATTGGAAATCAAGACAAATTTTAACAAATTGTTTAAAATTTTTTGGAAATTGTGACAAACTCGAATTAAAAAAAAATTAAAAAAAGTATTCACATAAATTGCAAATAGTTGGCAAAAAAAATCGTTACGCTATTTTTGTGCGTGTATTTCCTGAACGTGAATAGTAAACGTCAGCGATAAATTTTGAGGCGTGTTGGAGTATTTGAGAGTGTGGCGTTTTGTTGATTTTGTGACAGTATTTGTGTGTGTTTCTTTTATTATTATTTTTGGTAGACAATTAATGATAAGAAACAACAACAACAACAATAAGTAAATAAATAAATAAAAAAAGAAAACCCATAAAAAATCGAAATATTTTAAAATCCAGAATCTAGAAAAGAATTTATTTTTAAAACACAAGTTAAGAAGAAAAAATCAAGGTTTTTAAAACAACAAAAAATAAAAAATGGGTAAAGCGGCATTTGAATAGCTTTAGAACGGTTTACAAATCCGGTAAGTTTATCTGTAAATGCCTATGCTGATGTTTGCAAGCAGAGTTGCTATTATAAAATCCTTTTCTTTGTATCCGTTTCCTGTTCAGCAATAGCTAAAATAAAGCAATTGTAATGAAAGCAATTTTTAAGATTACTTTAGAAATATTGCTCAGGAGCAATTTAAACAAAATTTCCTCAACTAGCGGTCTCCTTAAATACTGGCCTTAAAATATCGTTTTAAAATGCATTCAATCCTTAATAATTATCGAATGGCAGACAAATCAAAGCCCTTACTTCGAAAGCAAAGGCCAAGATTCCAGTTACAACATCTTGGTTTAGGTCCTTCAGGTTTATATTGGAACAGATTAATGGCCACCCAATAACCCTAATAGTATAATAATTATATAATGATTTTTATCAGGCCCAGGTGTACGGGATATTCCAATAATAGAATGTTACATGGAGAGAGGTTTTCTTGATCTGATCGTAAAGATATATTTTTCCTCGCCCATATTTCTGGGTACCAAGAGGCGTTTCGAACAAATATGCGAAAATATCAGAAAGTATATTCTATATTTTAATATGAATTCTGTACAAAAGGCTAAAAATGAGGAATGCAGGTGTATTGTAGTTCTTATCTACCGTCCTAACCAAAACAAAAAAAACCAAAACCTGGTCCATTTATAATATGAAACAAAGCAAATAAAATAACAAAAAAATTTAGAAGCTTCGCGACACTTTTGTGTTATTTAAAGGAACGAATAGTTAGTTAAAAAAAAATTTCAATTATTTCAAGTTTTAGAAACGAATGTGAAAATTTCCACCTTTTTCCCACTGTA
>QOCX01002390.1:10773-22668 GCA_005959815.1 Sarcophaga bullata | reverse complement strand
TGGTGGCGCACCATTGTCGTCGCCGCAGGATGCCATAAAATATTGTGTTTTTTTTTTCGGTTTCCATCTGCAAGACAAGCAAAACTGTTGCAGTAATGCTTAGCGTATATGTGTGTGGCATACAACATACTTAAGTGGCAGAGGGTGGCTGGAGGACGGGTAGTGATAGATAGAGAGGGTCTAAGTAAAATAACAAGACAAAACGATTACGATTACGATTATTTATTGGATTATTTACGTATTTTTTTTTTCTTTCGCATTCCTTTTCTTCAAATAATTCTCTTCGTTGTTTGTTTTTTTTTGCTGTGTTTTCTGCATCTTTTATTGGCATTTTGAGTTCAGTAAACAATTTTTATGTTTGATGTGGCATTCCTTATGTTATCATGAGTGTGTGTGTCTGTGTTTTCTTCTTCTTTTTTATTTTATTTTATGGAAATTTATTTCCATTCATACGTTCATCTGTTCATTCGTTCAATATTTTTATTTTATTTTTCAATTTGCAATTTGTTATTGTATTTGTCTGTATGGCCATTATACATACATACATATGTATGTATGTATGTATGTATATGTGTATGTGTGTGGTTATATATTGTACAAATCATTTACAATTTATTATTGCATCTGCATTTTTATGGCTTTTTAATGCAAAATAAGAGAGTCTATTCTACCTCCTAAAAGTGCATTTTAAAAATTCATGTTACGAGTAGAAATTGTTTATGGTGGAGACCTTTCCCATAAATCCCATAAAATTTAATAAAACTCTTCAATATAAGATCAACAAGGATCAAATGTACAGGTTGAATACTTTTAAAAATTAAACGCAAAAAAAATTCTTATTCAACTAAATACAGCTGGCAGCCATGAGCTTGACTAGCTAAAGTGTGGTGCAACCATGCAAAAGAAATTTTCATCGTTTTATTTGGAATTAAAAAATTTAATTTTAATGTAAATCATGGGAATTCAGTTCCAAAATAAAATAAATAAACCTCCTTCAATACTGATAAATAGGCAGAAGGTCTAAGGAACAGTTTTCAGAGACATCTGTGGCTACAGAGTATATAAGAATTGATACGTAAGACGTGTCGAGGTGTCGTAATTAAGTTGCTCAAGTACAACCGAAAGCACACTAGGTCTTACAAGCATATAAAACCGAAAACAAAATATTTTTCATCACGATTTTATTGCATTTTCATGAAATAAATAGGCTTCAGAAGAAACTTCCAAGAGAGTTACTGAGATAACTGCAGATGAAAGCAATCAAACACTTCCACGATGGCGCACGTGTACCACAATTTCTAACTTTTCACGTCTAAGCGGCTGAGCATACATCGTCGTCGTCATCGCGAAAACGCAAGTGAACAAATAACTGACTGCCGTGTATATGCGTATCTGTACAATGGCATCGGCCAGATGCTTCATTCTTCTACAACATGAGAGGTGAAATATAGTCTCCTTCTTGTCTCTACAACTTCTACAGAAGCCTGTAGCCGTATATCCAAAAACAATTTGTTTCGCATGTGGACTTAGAAAGCAATGTCCAATAATGAGTCTGGTGACTACGTTAAGCTCGTTTTTTTCTAGTTTGAATAATTTTCTAGCCTTGGTCAGATTTGCTGCGTTATCATGTCCGTATATCTAACGACAGCAGCTGTATCACACTGTGTAACTCTTCCGAACGGCGTGACTGAGGATACATGCTCGTCATCGTTTGCGAAAACGCAAGTGAACAAATAAATGACTGCCGTGCATTTGCATATATATATAGCAGCAACGGCCAGATACCTCATTTTTCTACAACATAAGAGGTGAAGAACCGTCTCCCTCTTGTCTCTATAACTTCTACAGAAGCCTGTAGCCGTATATCCAAAAAGAATTTGTTTCGCATGTAGACTTCGAAACTAATGTAAGCTCGCTTTTTCTTTGGGTTTGACAAATTTTCTAGCCTTGGCCAGATTTGCTGCGTTATCACGTCCGTATATCCAACAATGTACGACCTTAATTTTTTCGCAACGCAGCATACTGTGCAACTCTTCCTAACGGCGTGACTTAGGCTACATGCTCGTCATCGTTCGCGAAGACGCAAGTGAATAATAAACCCAACCATTCCTATGCATGTATATGCTGCATCAGACTCTATAGACCAGTAAGTAACTGCAGGACTGCCAGTAGACTGCTGTATATACACAGCACGGCATCGCGATAGGGTTAAATCGTTATTTTTTTCATATGCCAGTAACTTTTATTCAAATCCAAGACAGCACGATAGGTTTTGAGCTTTTAGTCAGGATTACGACGTAGTTTCTCACACCACTTATGTTGCGTGTGTTAATTTTATACATGATTAGCGGCCCTTGCAGTTTAAAATCGACTCTGAACTACAGTTTTTTGAGAAACTTTCTCATGGCAATTTTTATTTGTTTCCGAGTTTTTGCTAGAAATACTGCTGAAAAGAAGTCACCGAAGAAATATATTTTCCTGGGAGGTTTGAACTGAGTTTTCATGTATAATAAGCCAACATACTACCCAATAGCCTAAGGCGCCGATTCGCTTACAAACGCCTCTTAAATTATTTACAAAAATTTCTAATTAAAGACCCAACAACCATGAGAATTTTTGTAAAAAAAAAAAAAAAGAAAAACCTTGGCGTTTAAGAATTTTAAATATTTTTTTTTCACATTTAAATTGAAATTGTTGGTTGTTGTTGTTGTCAATACCCGTACATGTGTAATCAGACATGTCAGCACTTGTTAAGATCATAATAATCTGCGATACAAAAAACAAATAAAGAAAAACAAACAAAAAATAAAATAAAAATAAAAACAAGAGAATTTTTTAACCATAAAAAAAATTATACCAAACGAAACGTAAAAGAATAACAACAAAAACAAAAATAAAAACCGAATACAGATACATAGTCATGGTAAAAATGCAAATTTTTATGAAAACAGAAAAATAAAATACACAACCAGTAAAGCCAATGCATCAGCAACATATTGGCAAATGAATACAAAATCATCATATTATTTGAACAACAACAAAAACAACAATAAGAAGAAAAAACATTTGAAAATATGTTTTTAAAATAAAAATCACCATAAAAAAATATTCAAAAAAAAAAAAAAAAGCCATGAATTGGCAATAAATTTTCTGTGGATGTTTATTTGTATTTTTTCTGTGGTTGTTGTTGTTGCATTTTATTGTTTTAGATGGAGATGTTATTGAGTAACAAATTAACACTTAAAATATTTGACACATGCAGGAAGTCCATAACAAATCAACACAACACGTTTAAAGAGACACGCGTACCAACACATACAAAATATACAACAAAAGGAATACATATGTTAACAAAGAGAGAAAGAGAGAGCGAGAGCGAGAGCGAGAGAAACAATAAATAAAATATCCGGTTCCCTTATAAGCTAACACAGGATATCAATGTTTTGTTTGTGAATATGTGTATGTGTACGTACGTATGTATGCATTTATTTGCTGTTAAAATATTGCCTGCTGGTCATATATTGATATGTATGTATGTATGTATGTATATGAGTGTAAGTGTGAGTGAGTATGAATTACAAAGTAAAATAATCAACAATAACTCTGCTCTTCAATACAAATAAAAGAATAAAAAAGTTAAAGTTCCAATGAAAACCACAATTCCAACACCCACACTCTCTCTCACTCCCAAGCAAAAATAAAATAAAAACAGAAAGAGAGAGAGAGAGGCAGATAATGATAATCGTATTGATAACAAAACCATACACAATACAATTATTAAGAAAAAAACAAAATTTTTCTCCCTTTTATGTTTATTTCTCTTGCATACACATACGTACAGATGTACATATGCGTGTGTAAGTGAATATTTCATGAATTTTATCCCACAATCATAATGATGTAACATGTAAGCATAAATACAGTGTGGATGTGTATCTGTATGTGTGTGTTTGCAGTTATGTTTCTATTTTGTATACAAAAATAATTCCGTTTTATTCAATCACACATTCTCTACGTTTACGGTCAGCAGGAAAATACAAAGAATTGTTGGCTTCAACGGTGTGTGTGTGTGTGTGTATGGGTGAAGAGAAAAGATGAGAGCATTTCCTTTTTGGTTTTGTAAGCTCTCATACACACTTACATCCCTCTTTTAACGTATAAGTATTATATGATGACGTTAGACAATTGGTATACTGTCAGGCAGTATCAGCATATGCAAAGAATTCTTCAGTTTTCATCTAAGAATGTGATACTCTGTAACCGTTTCTAGGATGACAGGGTTGCCACTGTCAATGTTTGGAAACAAAGTGGTTTGCGAAAATATGTTTTGATTGCTAAAGTGAAGAATTTTGCTCTTTTCCTCAAAAGATCTTAATGAATGGATTTTGTGGAGAGATAGCAGCCTCTTTTTAAAATTCGAAAACCATTGTGACGATTTTATCGTTATCGTTATCTCTCCAGAGATAAAAACAGGTCAGACATCTCTAGCAAAACGAAATATGAACTTCGGCGACTTCATCTTAGCAGTTTTCTGGCAAAAACTCTGGGAATAAAATAAAATTGCCATGAAAAGTTTCTCTAAAATCCGTAGTTCGGAATCGACTTTAAACTGTAGATCCCTTCACTCATGTATAAAATTAACACTCACAATATAAATGGCGTGAGAAGCTATGTCGTAATCCTAACTGAAGGATATCATTACAAATCTATATGTTATGTATCCTACAAAAGTTGTATGCTCAGATATACTCAATGTGGTCAGTAATAGCTAGTATACGGAACCTGACTGAATTCTTGCCGAAAGCCAGGAGAACTACAGTTCGTTTTCTCTCGCCACAATAGTCCTGGGGTAGGTATTATGAAAATTTATTCGCATCTTACGTTGTAAAGAATTAAGTTTCGAAGAATTAACAATCCTCCATAGCAGCTTTGATTTAGTTGAAGTGGTAACATCCAACGATTAGAGTTCAGTGTTCAATTTAAGAAAGTTTTAAATTGAAACGTCCATTCAATGGACTAGCTACAGCTAGTTCTAAAGAAAGTCAACCCATAGTACCACTGACAAAAGTCACCAGATTCATCAGTAACATGTTCTTGGGAACGTACAAATTATGTAAGCGACACACACCAATGTAGGTTAGACTATGTAGATTTCTGGTAACCGACAAAGTCTTCTGCAGAAGCTGTGGGTCTCAGGAGGAGTAAGAGACGGTCTTTAACCTCATGGGTCAGTGCCGTAAACTTGGTATAGAAAGACGGATTTTTTCGATATCTCACTCTCAGACATCCTTCACCGAGCTCTGTTATATATGGACAGCTGGCACAGCAAAAATTATTTTGGACTTGGGTGGGTTTCCTCTAGGGAATGTTTGATTATGGTATCACAATAGATCTAAGTGGGATCCCTTCCTTATAAATGAGTGTCCTTTATATTACCTAACCTAACCTATGAAGTTCAACTGACTTCAATTGCATCGGCAATTACTAAAAGAAGTATTACAGTCCC
This sequence comes from Sarcophaga bullata, assembly GCA_005959815.1. NCBI lineage: Eukaryota > Metazoa > Arthropoda > Insecta > Diptera > Sarcophagidae > Sarcophaga > Sarcophaga bullata. The sequence continues at coordinate 17,162 of QOCX01002390.1, read as the reverse complement.
CAACAAATATTATAAAATTTCATGCTGGCAACGTCACGTCCATTAATTGAGAAATTCTAAAATCAAAAATTTCACGTTTATGTGTATTAGGTTTACTCGCCCCCCAGTTATACAAATTCTGTTGCCCATACCATGGTTAGGAAACATTCCGCTTTCAACTCTTGAATGCGAGTGTGTTGGCTGGCAAAAGTCAATCAATTATACAAATTTATTTATAATCATTTAATTAATGTTTATATTTATTATGATTATTTTTATAGTAAATGGCGCAGAAAAACCATGAGACAATTTGAAAAATTCTAATGACAGTTACGCTGGCATAACAATCGTGTTTACACGAGAGCAGCAGCTATGAATGGTGGATAGATACACTGTGTGGTTGTTAGTATGAGCAAAGATTGATACATTTTGCAGGGGAATTGCTAAACAATTTAAAAAAAAAAAAAAAAACTGAAAAAAAAAGTTAATGATTATTGACAAATTATTTTATGATTGATATGTCGCTCTCTCTGCCTATTTAGTAAAAAAAAAAAAATTTTAAATGTGTTTTCTTAAATGTGAAGTGATTTATTTATTGCAAAAAAAAAAAAAAAAAAAAAAAAAAAAAAAAAAAAAAAAAAACAAGGTGGTATAAACTTAATGATTAATTAACTAAATAATGGAAAAGTTTACGTACGTACGATATGGAAAAAAAAATGGGGTTTCCCCACAAAATTACCTCCTTTTCTAACAGCATTTACTGTGTGTAATCTGTAAGCCCAAGTAACAACTTTATTATGCTACTGCCTGGCAGCCTGGCAGCCATTAAAATAAATATTTAATGAATATGAATTCGGATATTTGCCAATTACTTAAACAATTTAAAAATGTTTAAAAACCAACCATTTAAAGTCAATCGGTTTAATAATTGCATTGAAAAGTTTTGTTTGTTGCCCAACCCCCCCAAAATAACATAACAAAACAAAAAAGTTTCATTACCGAAAACCAGATTTTATGATTCTCATTAAACATGCATAACGATGCTGCCACAACAATTGCACAACAACAATAATAAACAGAACATTTTAAGAAATAAATGGGCCAATAATGCCATTGTGGCGAAATTAATGGCCAAAAACCATTACCATTACCCCCAAAAACAAGCACATTGAACGAACCAAAAGTAGTTAAAAAGAGGAAAAAACAGAAAAAACGAACCACAACAAGAACGAAAATATTCTGCATTATCGATAACTAAAACAACAACAACAACAACAACAACAAAAAATAGTTTTGTTCTGCTTTTATAACGGCGATGCTATATTTGGTCAATAATTTTGCAAAAAAAAAAAAGAAAAAAAAATTAAAAGAACCAACGCGAGAGCGATAAAAACAAATCACTTTACAGCTGGCTTAAGCCGACTGTCATTAGCCTAGCTTCTCACATCATTACAGTACAGTACACCACCCGCCTGTATTGTGTGTGTTAATTGTATCCACGACTAGAGGCACTAACAGTTTAAAGTCAAGTCCGTATGACAGATTTTTTTGAGAAACTTTTCACGGCAATTTTATTTTACTTTCGCAGTCTTTTGCCAGATGTTTGCAGAAAGGAAGTCACTGAAGAAGGAGGTAAGCCACAGACTGGCATCTAATAAGCCAACACATTGCCTAAAAGCTTACGATGAAGTTCAATCATAAAGGTTATCGATGAACGGCAATTTTTATTTTACTTTCAGAGTCTTTTGCCAGAAGACTGTTGAGGGGTATTCAACGCACAAGAAATATTATTTCATATTTCGTTTCTATTTACGATGTCTGAGGACAGGGGGTTTGTATCAGGGACTCTCGTCTAAGAAGACAACACACTACCCACTAAACTACCGCCTCCGTACCACTCATACCCATAAATTGTATTGAATTATGTGGCAAGTTATTGACCTATTCTAGCCGCCGTTGTCTAGTAGTCAATGTGTTGGCTTATTAGACATGAGGCCTCGGTTCAAACCCCAGGTCAAGTCAGGTTAGGTTAGGTTCGGTTAGTTCGGCGCCTTCCTCTCAGCAGATTGTTTTTGCAAAAACTCTGGGAATAAAATAAAATTGCCATAAAAAGTTTCTCAAAAGAAAAAAAAAAGTCTGTCGATCGAAGTCGACTTCAAACTGTAGGTCGCTCCACTCATGTATAAAATTAACACAATACAACCTAAGTGGTGTGCTGAGCTAGGTTGTAATTCTGACTAAAGAATTCAAATGACCAATTATGTATGTATGTATGTATGTATGTATTGACCAATTTCCATCACTTAAAGCTTCGGAATCCATTGCTTTAATTAGAAACGGCACCAGAATCATGAGCATCTTTGGCATGTAACAATCATGTCTAAAACTTAATATACTTGTGCCACTTACCATAGTTTTGTGTAGGTTGCACAGGCAACAAACCTATGATAAGATTTTTTTTAATAAAAAAATGTAAAAGACTGAATTCATTACAGAGAGAATTTCTCTTTTTTTTCTTCACATGATTTAAAATACTGAAATCATGTTAGATTTGCAGTATTTTTCGAAAATGTTAAATAAAAAAAATTTGATTTTAAAAATTCTGTTAAGAATTCATTCGTTTAAGGTACTTCCTGAATTCATTACAAAGGGAATTCTTTTTTTTTTTCCTTCACATGATTTTAAATACTGAAATCATACCACATTTAAAGTTCTTAAGACAGAAATTAACTAAAAAAATTAATTAAGAATTCATTCTTTTAAAGTACTGTATATCAAGAACACAAACAAAGAACAACAACAGCAACAAAGTAATACAGTTTTTTGTGTTAATAAAACTTGTGCTGGCCCAAATGGCAGGCTCATCATATGGATGCTACATATTGTTGCAAGTTGTTATTGTTGTTGTTGTTATTTTATTATTTTTTTTTGCCGTTAAAAGTAAAGCAAATTGTTTGGATATCTTTTATTCGTTGTCGGCAACGGTTTTTTTTTTGTTTGGCAAACACAATAAATGCAGCAGCAAAATGAGAGTACCCAACTTATAAGTATGAATACGACTGTAACCGTAACAGTCGGCCATTGAGCCAAACACTCATGCAAGCAAACATACATTTATTAAAGCGTAGAGAGAGAGAGAGAGGCACACACATACAAAAGAAAGACCCAAATTTGCCGAAAAAAACTGTGTTTTTCGTAAGTTTTTTTTGTGTGTGTGAATTTTTTCTGTAGAAATTCCACTTCTTGTTGCATTATTGTGTGTTGTTGTTGTTTTTGCTGCAATGTGCATATCTCGTATAAATTTGTTCGATCGTTTGGTTTGTTGTTGCTCTGGTGAAAGGAGAAAGTTTAGTGCAACATTTCTTTCTTTCTTTTCGTACGTTTTGTTACTCTTCTCGTACAACAGTTTTATTATTGCAAAGCAAAGCATTTTCTACTTGGTACTCTGTTGCATGTACAGTTTTTGTTTGTTTGTTTGTTTGTTATAAATGTTGTTGCATTTACTAACGTTGTTGTTGTTGTTTGTTTTATATGTTCCAGTTGTTGGTGAGTGGTTGGCTGCTTGACTGGTTGGCTTTTAGGCCAATTTTTCTTCTTTTTTTTTCATTTTTTTTGCCAAAATTGTTAAGAGGAGAGTTCATTTCGTTGCTTTCTTTATTGCCTTTATTTTTTTTTTTTGCTTTTGTATATTCTTCTGCTTATGAATGCCTCATTTCATTTTATTTATTTTGATTTTTTTCATTTTTAATTCCAAATAAAATCCTATAAGAGAAGCAGTTTTGATGAAATTTTCATTTTAAAATCATAATCAAATCGTTTTTCATTTTCCATTAAGGCCTGAAAGGTAACGAATTTCTTTAATGAAGCTTGTTTTGTTATCTGAAATCTAAAAACATTATTTTAAGTACCAATTATTAGAAAAGTTTAGGAAAGTAATGCGATATCTTAAGAATGGAAAGATAAACAACTCCAATAGGGATGGTAAAAGGCACAAAAACAATGATTTTGTTGAGATGTTTTTTTCGTTATAAGGTGTGGATCTTAACATTATTTATGAAATACAATATCAGTGAACTGTTTAACTGGGGTTTAGCTGCAGCAGTTAGTCTTTTTAAAGCAGTTTTGACCACTTTTTCCCCTCATTTAATTCGGTATTTCAGTGATAACTTGACAAATGTAAGTTTTATAATGTTCTAAGGTTTGGGAATTATCTACTCCGATACGGATTTTAACGTAGACCTACAAAATAAGTCGAACGGCATCAAATTACATAATATTGGTGGCCATAAAACCACATTAAAACGCGAAATTTATCTTTCTAAAAAATTTTCCATGTAATCAAGCCAAAATTTGTTATATTGTAGGGCTCTTGGCTGGTTTAACCCGACTACAGTGGTGCACCACGCACATTATGGGCCATTAGGACTCTTTAGTCATCATTACAGTCTAGCTTCTCACCATCCGCCTGTGTTGAGTGTATTAATTTTATTTAAGACTAGAGGAACTTACAGTTTAAAGTCGTGTCCAAAACTTTTCACGGCAATTTTATTTTATTTTCAAAGTGTTTTTAGTCAAAAGACTGTTGCGGGGAAATCGCCGAAAAAATTTCATTTTCATATTTCGCATTTGTTCGAGATGTCTGAGAACTGGGGGGTTTGACTCATGGGCGCTCGTCTAATAAGACAACATAGTATTCACTATGGGACCGCCTTCGTTACCACTCGTGGTAAGTTATTCATCATATGGCTCTTGCCACCATCATGTTAAAGCCACACACCGTTCAGGTTATAATCCCGAATTTCAGGTCAAAAAAGTCAATTCTTAGACATCCCTAGTGCTCTGAATAAATGACAAAAGTTTTTCTACGGTCCAATAACATTTCCAGACCACAACACTCACTAGAGAGTTACATTTTGTGCAAGCAATGTCTTTTTCACAATCATTTCTGGGTTTATCGACAATTTTGATTTTTGCCATGACAACCGAGTGAGAAATCAGGTCCACAGCAGAAGAAAATTTTGTTTGGAAAATCAGTATTGAATACCTATTGCTCCGGCATCCAGTCAACACATTTACGCCGTGGTATACGGTTAGCCGGTTTTAATTGTTGCATGAAGTGGTCTTTATATGAACTGAAGATACAAATCCAAGTGCAAAATTAGCAACAATAAGCAGTAAGATGGCCGCAATTGTGGCATAATATTCTAATTTATTCTGTATACCCACGGCCTGATGCTGCAAATTCTAAGTTTTTAATTCGCAATAAAGTGCGGAAATACAGCCCCAGTTGATGAAAACCCCATTTGAATCAATAAATTCGCCAATTCTGCGCGAACTTTTCTATCAGAAGCGATATTTTCAGCATGATATTTACGATCATGAACAGGTCTAAGCCGCTTATAACAAATTCTTTACGAATTTCTTTGTAATCTTGACAATCTCTGGCCAAGTAGCTCAATTTTGCAAACCATAAGTATTCAGTTATGACCGAAAAGAGGTCGCGTTTGAATCACTACTTTCGTCTTGTAAGACTTAACTGTTTTCTTCGGTTGCAGAACGATCTAGGTTCGTAAATCTCAAACCTTTCACTCAGTGAACGATACTCCGGATGATAAACTTGCCGAAGCGGCTGTAAAAAAATTTTTGAATTTCATTTCTGCCTTCATTACAAAGTATTTTTTTATACCTTTGTAAGAAAAAGTACTTTTTTAACCTTGTAAGAAAAAGTACTTTTTGAATCTTGTAAGAAAAAGTACTTTTTGAACCTTGTAAGAAAAGAAAGAAAAATCACTTTTTCTTACAAAGGTAAAAAAAATACTTTTTGAAAGAGAAAGTAAAAGTACTTTTCCAGTTTATGAAGCTCTAACAAAGTACTTTAAGCGGTTATAAAAATAGTACTTTCTTATACTTGCATAAGAAGTAACAAACATTTGAGTTGCGGTCAGTACTTTTGGTCTGTTAAAAAAGAGTACCTTTTTCATTTTTTTTAAACTTTAAAAAGTACTTTACGTAAAAAGCTGTGCAAAAGTACTTTGAGCATTGACAATGAAGTACTTTTTTATATTTTTGTTAAAATGATTTAAAATTCTTCCAAAAAAGTACTTTTTTACCTTTGTAAGAAAAAGTACTTGTTGTCTTCCTAAGAAAAAGTACTTTTCCAGTTTATGAAGCTCTAACAAAGTACTTTAAGCGGTTATAAAAATAGTACTTTCTTATACTTGCATAGGAGGTAACAAAAATATAATTTGGAATTTCATTTGAGTGGCGGTAAGTACTTTTGTTTTGTTAAAAAAAGAGTACCTTTTTTATTTTTGGAAACTTTAAAAAGTACTTTTACGTAAAAAGCTTTACAAAAGTACTTTGAGCATTGGCAATGAAGTACTTTTTTATATTTGTGTTAAAACGATTTA
>QOCX01002390.1:0-10730 GCA_005959815.1 Sarcophaga bullata | reverse complement strand
GAGACAACGTTTATTGTTTAAGTATGTGTTGAAATAGAAATTAAATTTCATTTCAACCATTGTTTCTTATTTCTTTGTGTCATAAATTTAAAATTGTGATGCAAAACTGTGGTGTAAGAGAGTGATAGTGAGAGAAAAAGCTGGAGAGAAATTTTAAAAGCTTTTTTAGTGTTGCTAATTGCGTTATTATGGTTCTGAAACAGATTATTGGCAAAAAGAAAATGTGGACAAATTCTTTAATTTTTTCTGAGGAGGCCTATTTAAAGTTAAAAGAATTTTTCAAAAGTTGTAAAACGCGAAGTTAATTTTTAAAAAATGATTGAATAGCATTGTCCGACTTTATGTCAAAAAGGCAGGGAGCCGATGGCCTCATATGATTTAATATTTCGATTTTTAAAGTGAAAGAAGACTCTATGTAAACGAAAAAGTACTTTTTTGGGAAAGAATTTACTCTCCATGAAATCCTTATGAAAGAGAGACAAACGAAAAGCAGCAGCAGCCGAAGAGCATGTAAAATTATTCCATGAAATCATAATTTGTAAGCATTTGAGAAAGGAAACGTGTGATAAGCAGTAAGAAGAATAAAAAAAATGGCAAATTATGAATGTTCACAATGATAACACAGAGAAATACAGAGAGAGAGAAAGAGAGAGAGCGAAAAAAGGTATACTAGTAGGGTTAAATAGAATGTCAGCACTGGCATTATCATGTTTGCCACCAGACAGCAGTAAGAAAAAAAAATATTTCAACGTGAAGAACATTAAAACACCGGTGCTGTGCTTATGATGATACCCAGTGATGAGTACCCTTTTTTTTCTTTCTTGATGTTCTAAAGAGTTTTGCTACGCAAATATTTCAACCCGAACAGAGTATGAATTTTGAAATGTTTGCCATGAATATGCTGAAGGTTGAGTTACTTGTTGTTTCGAGTGCTTGGCATCTTTTAACTAAAGTATCCAGACATTTTGCTATTTTTTTTCCACTTTTTTTGTTTATTTTTTGTTTTTGGTCTGAAAAGCATTTTTTTCCTTTTGAGTAAATGCTTCAGATCAATGGCCAGATGTAAAGTAAACTCCATTTACACACACATGTGTGTGAATAAACGCGTCAAGTAGAAAAAAATAAGAAAAAAACAAATGCAAACGAAACATTTTAAAAGTGTTCTGAATATTTAAACATTTTCGATAAGCTTTAAAAGAGTGAATTCATTAGCAAAAGGTGAAAGAGTAATTTTTTATTGATTCTTTTATGCTTAAAATGATCTTTACTTGACTAAGTCCGCCATTTTGTTCGCTAATATTTTGCAATTTTTGAGGAATAAAAGCATTACACAACAAATGCGGTGGAACCTGTTGGTTTTCTAAGTGAAAAACTGTTCCAATTGAGTTTTGTTGGCCTTTAGGGCTTTTAAGAAGGCACCGTAGGTCAATAGGTAGTGTGTTGGTTGACTTATGTTAGACGGGAGGCTATGTTTCAAACCCAAACCGCCAACAAAACGAAATATGAAAAGAAAATATTTCTTTGGCGGCTTCCTCTCAGTATTCTATTGGCAAAATCTCTGAGAGTAAAATAAAATTGACATAAAAAGTTTCTCAAAAATCTGCCGTTCGGGGTCGAACCTGTAAGTCCCGCCACTCATGTATAAAATTAATACACACGCCACATAAGTGCTAGGAGAAGCTAGGTCGTAGTACTGATTAAAGGGTTGTAATTACCAACTATGCGCGTATGTTATGGAATTTAAGTTTTCATTATTAAGAGAGCCTTACAGAGATCGTAACAATATATAATGTAAAGCTGAACGATTCTGGCTATACGCTAAAGGCATAAAAACTTCCTAACCAAGCATTATCTTTTCTGCCGGGATGTAAAAAATGCTTGCGGTCTAGCGTTGTCATAAGGGAACACAACATCTTCTCTGTTAATCGAACTGCTTATTCCAAACTTGATAATTGGTGAGAGTAGAGCTTAGAATTAATCGCTTGGACAACTTGTAGAAGATCATAATGAATAATTTGTTTTCAAACCCATCAGACACTCAGCATTACTTCTCTTGGTGTTAATCAGGCATTCGCTATCATCAAACAAAGTTCACCATTTCGTTTATAATTGTCTTACGTAAATTAAATTTCATTGCTCGTTATCATTTGCTACAGAAATAGTTTGATTTCATTCTGTTTTAACAGTGAATAGCGAATGGAACCTCAATTAATTCCTCTGATATCCAAACATAGAGCTTTTTTTTTGAATTTAGTTTCCTTCAAACGGTCGATAATTGTTTGCCTTGTCCTCTAATGAGGCCTACGTCTCTGCTGCTATGTAAGGAAACAATCAAATAGGACCCCAATTATTAATTTTTCTTCCTACTTTCAAAAGTAAGGAGAGACTTATTCAAAATGATTTCTTTTGATGTCCAAATTTAATTCTACGCTTAAAAAGTGCCATTTGCTTATACCACCTAAAATATCAATTCATTGCATATCTTGAAGACTCTGCTTTGAGGTGAATTTTTGTTTGAAGGCGTTATACATCTAACCAAACGAACTCCCTTCCTCATCTACACACAAAGAATTTTTCTTGCTTTAACAATAACAAAAACCTCCAAAAAAACTCAAAAAAAAAAACAAAAACAATAACAAAATATAAAAAACAACAACAAAGCTACTGGTTGTTACAAGTGTTTTATTTTACGTGCATTTATTCCGCTCCCACACCATAATTTCTCTCTCTTCCGTAATGATTGCTGTGCATAAAAATGTAACTTTATGTACAAGAGTGTACAAGTGTTAGTGTGTGTAACATTTATTATTATTTTTCAACTTCTTGTATTCTCTGCTCTTTTGTGATACTCGTATGTGTAAACGGTTTTATTTTACTTTCATGTTGGTTGCTTGCTTGCTCTACCACTACATAGGTAGTTTTGCTACTCTTATACAATATACACGTAAACCTCTATGTCAGCATATACTTTACACAACACGCGTACACCCATACAGTGTATTGTGGAGAACTGGAATTTGTTGTGCGTATAAATGAATAATTATTCGAAAAATTTTTTCGTATTGTTTTTAATCGAGCAGGGTATCACAGGAGTCGGTGTTAGTAGACTGAAAATTCCTAGATTTTTTTCCCTAACTCTCTGCATTTTTTCCCCAGTAGTTTTACAGTAGAACGCTTTGGTTCTGTTAAAACAAACAAACAAAAGGTGTTATACCGTACGGACACATACATACATACATATATATATATTTGTATGGGTTTATGTGTGTATGTGTGTGTAGCAGTGCTTTTAACTGAGAGTATTTTAATGGCACGTGCACTTTACACACACTTTGTTGTTTTTTTGTTTTTTTCATTTTTCGTTTACAATACATTGACGTCAAAGGTAACCATTTTTTTGTTGAGTTCGTTTTACTCCTAATTTTGTGTGCAAAATTTTGGTACTTTTTTTTTCATTCCCATATTTTTTTGGTACTTTTTTTTTTGTTAACTTTTAAAATCAATTAATAGACGCGTGTAGCTTTTATGTGATTTTAAGTGCTCGTATATGCTTGTTTTTTGATAAAAAATCGTGTCCAAATCGTGTGTCCAGCTTTTTCTATTCGAAATAAGCGATTCATTCATCATACCCATAGACTTGCCCATAGACATACCCATAGACTTGCCAAATGGTGACAAGTTAAATATTGTTTTAAGCAAAAGGTACTCTCTCTTGAGTACTCTTTTTCAAAGCAAAAAGGCGAGTGTTCTTTTTTTTTTTTTTTTTTTTTTGCTACCGAAAGTGTTGTGCGGTCATTTGTCACTGTCTTAAAAGGTAAAACGATAATATTCGATAGAAAGCAATACATTCAATAGCAATTCAATGTGTAATAGCATAGAAATCGATACAAAAACGATTTGTTATAAGACTTAGAAAATAATTTCATTGAAATAGCAAATCTAAAGGACACGCTACAAAAATGGTGACTCAAACATGCCTACTTTGCGAGTATTACAGAGTAATTACGATGCAAATAATCGATTGTGCAAAAATCGATTCTAAAAGGAATTTGTAGAGACTGAAAGTGTAACAGTCCAGTTGAAGTTATCGCTTCTTTTTACAGAAAATTTGACGTATAATCAGAATTTATCAATTCCATGGTGTACTTAGAAATTTAGACTATCACGCGGTTTATTGTATAAAGTCTGATTCACGAGAATTAAACTTTTGCCTAGTCATTTAGCACATCTTCGATATGCTGATTGAGAGAGCCACAGTTTTTCAAAGTCTCCGAAGAAGTATTTTCCGTAGAAGTTTTTCCTCAGCGTTGAAGCTCATTTCTCACTTGGTGGTCAGGGCATCAAGTAAAATGGTCGCTTCTGAGGCTTCGAGAATTCAAAATTATTAAGGAAAAAGCATGATATTCGGAAAATATGTCCACAAAAAAATTAAAATGTTACGAAAATATTACAGAAGAAGAAAGGAGGAGCTTTCGCAGATAGTGACAAGGCGCGAAAAGAGTTTACGAAAGGTGTGATTGAAGGGGAAATGTTCAGTATGAGCTTTTATTGGCTTGGCGATTGACGAGGAATGAGGTCTAAACAAGCAATTCAATTAAAATGATCAGAATCGTTGTGTTCTGTCATGACATCGCTGTATCGTACAGATTGATGACTTGGCAGGATAACTTACTGCCATATAGCCCGGCTGTTTGTTAAACCTTTAGATTTTTATTGGGTGTTCGAATAGGAACTTTCGTACTTTGATATTTGATAACTCATCTGTCAAGTTATGTGCCACTTATTCAGTCTGTTAGGCCAAATCAATATGGACAACAATAGACAACGATGTGTATTCGCTGAATAAGCTGTGGAGCAACTGAACCTAATTTTCATAGAAAAATTATCTTCAGCAATAAGGTCTATTTATGGATGAATGAGTACGTGAACAAAGAAAATTATTGAATTTCGGACAATATCAATCCACATTAGATTCAAGAGCGCTCAAAGCATTCTGAAAAAGTCATTCCGTGGCGTTGATTTTGGTTTGGCGGCGTCACGCATTCATATTTCTTTGAGAAAAATGTTTACGAATACTAGAGGTCGATGATTACCAACTTCTTTTGGTGTGATTTGGATGTCCTGGATGCCAACGCCATGTGGTTTCCACAGAACGTTGTCCCGTGCTACACAGCTTACGCTATATAAGATATTTTGTACAAGCGGTTTGAGGGTGGGGCCATCGCACGAGGAGGATATTAGACTTTTTCTTGAGGAGTTTTCTTAAGTCAAAGGTCTATGCGAAAAAGCAAACCACAAACCACAATGGTTCTGAAGGCTAACATACATATACATAATTGGCCATTACAACCCTTCAGTCAGGATTACGCCTAGCTTCTCACAGCACTTATGTTGTGTGTGTTAATTTTATACATGAGTGGCGGGACCTACAGTTTAAAGTCGACTCCGAACGACAGATTTTTTGAGAAACTTTTCATGACAATTTAATTTACTCACAGAGTTTCTGCCAGAAATCTGCTGAGAGGAAGCCACGGAAGAAATACTTTTTCATATTTCGTTTTTGATGTCTGACCGGGGATTCGAACCCTGGCCTTTCGTCTAATAAGCCAACACACTACTAGACTACACTATTATCGGGTCTTCGAACAGAAATTTTCAAACTTTGTTATTTGACAACGGCCATCTTCTTAAGGCTCTATCTGTCAAATTAAATGCCACTTATTCAGTCTGTTAGGCCAAATCAACATGGACAACAATAGACACCGATGTGTCTCAGCTGACATATCTTGCTGTGGAGCAGTAAGCAATTGACTCTAATTTTCTTAGAAAAACCATCTTCAGCAATGAGGCCTATTTCAGGATGTATAGTTACGTGAACAAAGAAAATTATTGAATTTCGGACAATACCAATCCACATTAGATTCAAGAGCGCTCAAAGCATTCCGAAAAAAAAAAACATTCGGGTTTTGGGTTGGCGGCGTTACGCATTCATATTTCTTTGAAAACAACATTTGCAAGCACTAGAGGTCGATGATTACCAACTTCTTCTGGCGTGTTTTGGATGATCTGGATACCAACGACATGTGGTTTCCACAGAACGTTATCCCGTGCTACACAGCTTACGCTATATAAGATATTTTGTACAAGCGGTTTGAGGGTGGGGCCATCGCACGCGGATGTTATTAGACTTTTTCTTGAGGAGTTTTCTTAAGTCGAAGGTCTATGCGAAAAAGCAAACCACAAACCACAATGGTTCTGAAGACCAACATACCCATGCCATTTTACTAAATTCAGCCTGATTTATGCGCCAGAGTCATGGAATATCGAACATTTCGGATGCCCTCCACTCAGAGAAATTCAAGTTCACGCGATTAGACCCCGTTAGACTCCTATTTTTGTGAGATTTTCTTAAGACGCAGGCGTATGCTAATAAGCGACAAGCCACATTATTTGCAAAAGTCAACATAACTCATGCCATCGGTTAAATTCAGCCTGATTTATGAGCCAGAGTCATGGAAAACTTACTCAAAGAAATCGTGGCTGACATTTGAACTTCCAAAATCGTGCGATTAGATCCCTTTAGACTCTTTATTGTGAGATTTTCTTAAGCCACTAACTGTATTGTCTTTCAAAGCCAACATAAGCCATGCCATCGGTTAAATTCACGCCGAAATTTGGTATTTTGAATGCGCTCTACTCAGAGAAGTTATGGCAGACATTTAAACGATGTTATATTCTACGTCTAATGGTTATGGTCGATAGGTGTTTCAAAAGATTAAAACAATTTCAATGATATCTCACAGACATTTTGTTTATTTTTTCATTTAAAGATGGGAAGCCCTTTTTGGGAATGTTTTAATCCTTGCAGAACTTTCTTAATGGCAGGTAATGTTATTCTGTAGAGGTTTGTAAACCTTAACTGAATTAGTTTTTCGTTTCGAAAACCCAGAGTTTCTACTAAACTGTTCGTATATGTAATATGGCTTTAACCCATAAATGGCAAAGTATTATCGATCGAAGCATCCTATATTTAATCAAATTAAACTCGTTTTAAATAAAAGAAAAAAAGAGTGTTTCAAATAAAATCAAATTTGTAAATAAATAAACTGCAATTAAAGTGTGCTAAATTAATGTCCTCTACTGTACATATGTTTATTTGAATAATTTGAAATAAAAAAAAAACCGAAAACTGTGATTATGTGTACATTTTTACAAAATTTTTCTTTGCTTTTTTTTTCGAATTCTATTAAAAAAAAATTTTTTTGTTTTATTGCCAAAACCGTATTAAAATGCTGTCCCCAAAATCTATTTTTTTATTGAAATTTTTTTTAAATTTTTTTTTTTGTTTTTTCGTGTTTTTCATTTCGTTTTTATAATTGGAATTGGAATGACAATTCAGCATAATTTTTTTTTTTTTCTCAATTTTTTTTAATATTTTATTTGGATTTAACAACACAATGAATGATTTTATATTTTAATTTCATTGTTTATAATGATGATGATGATGACGAGGATGATGATGATGATGTTGATGATGATGATGATGACGAGGATGATGATGATGAATAAAATTGTTCTGTTCAGTTCAGTTCAGTTTAGTTTCCTTTTTTCTTGTTTTTTGTTTGTGTCTAGACACTCCCGAACATTGTAAGCAAATTAATGAATAACAATAAAGTTTAACTTGTTGTTGTTCTTGTTGTTTGTTTTCTGTAGCACTTTTATTATTTATTTGTTGCAACAAAAAGAAAAAATAACAAAAAAAAATTGTTTTTTTTTCTTGTGTGTGATATTTGAACCTAAAAACTGATGATGAAAAATTCTAAAAAAAAAATCTCTGAAATAGAACAGACTATAAGGTAAGAAAAGGGTGAAAGGATTAAAAATGGTAAAGCAAACATGAGCTTTTTAATCATAGAAATGAATACAAAAAAAATCAAGACTATTTACCAGAGTATGTATTTGTGTGTGTCCGTATTCCGTTTCTATGTTGGCTAATTCGTTTCAGGAAAACGAGAAGAAAAAAGCAAAAATAGAGAAACTGCAATAAACAACAACAACAACAACTTCAAGAATAAAAAAGAGACCAGTAAAGTAAAGTTGTCAACATTTTATATTTTATTTCTGTTGTTGTTGTTGTTGTTTTTAAACAATTCTTGTCGTTGTTGTTGTTGTTGTTGCTGTGTGTATATGCAGTACAACAACTACTGCCTTTTGTTAATGCAACACTTTTTTGCTGTTGTTTGCTCTGTTCAAGCTATTGTTGCCCGAACTAAATGCTAAACATGAACGAACAAATGAACGAACATTAGCACAACGACGTCTGACTTCAACAACAAAAGAGTTTCCTTTTTTTTTTTACAACAAAAAAACAACAAAAGCAGCAAATAACAAAAAGTAAGAAGAAAAAAACAATTTTTATATAAAAAGAAATTATAAACAAAACAAAAAAAGAAAAACCACTTTAGCTTGCAACAAAAAAAAAACAAAAAAAAAGTTTCTTTTTCCTTTAGAAAGTTAACAAATAAACGATACTCACACGTCTCCCTAACAGCATCTATCAGTTTCGGTCGGTCGTTCGTTCTTCGTCTTTGTGTGTTAAACAACAAACGCTTATGCTGTTTACAGCATAGAATGCCTTACAAAAAATCCGATTTTTTTCCTTTGTTTTTTTCCTTTTGCTTCAACACTTTTTGTCGAATTGCAAAATTACGCAGAGTTTTTTTTTAAAAGATTTTTCTCCAACAAAAATTGAATAAAAAACCTGGGATTTTTTATGTAAAAAAAATGGGGGAAAAATTTCGCACCGTAAAGGAATCGAATAAAAAAAAGAAGAAATAATTTAAAACAGATTACATGCTACACTCTTTTAATGAGTTTTCACTTTTTGTCTTAAAAATAAACATATTAAGAGGGCAGTCCAAAAATTAGCTAACCTAACGCATATGCTTCTGAATATGATTTGATTTCGTTCGGTTCGAGTAATGAAACATACACACATTCATACATAAATGGTTATTACAAACCTTTAGCTAGGATTACGACCTAGTTTCCCATACCACTTAAGAACCTACTCAACCGAATTGGCCATTACAATCCTTTAGTCAGGATTTCAACCTAGCTTCTCACACCATACACTTTTAAAATATGCGGTCGCGTCTAATAAGCCAACACTACCTATTGCACTAAGTCGACTTCTAGTAATGTGGCCATACATTTTTGCTATCGAAATTAAGCTTAACAGTGGCTGGTACAACGTAATAATAATGATTATACGTTGCGCCTTCTACTACAGGATTTCGCTCCTGTTAACTTTTAGAACATACCGTTGATTTATTCCTAATTTATATTATTTGCTGGAGTTGAACTACGGACTCGCTTTTAATAAGACAGCAGACTACCTACTACACTATGTCTTATTTGCTATCACAATGAAACTTTTCAGAGGCTGATACAACGTAATAATGATGTTTGTACATCCTGCTTTCTATTACAACTACGACTGTTAGGGTTATGCTCCGTTATGCTTAATTTATTTTCTGCTTGTCAACTTCTAGAACATACTGTTGATTTATTCCTGATTTATTTTATTTGCTGGGGTTGAACCACAGGCTCGCTTCTAATAAGACAACACACTACCTACTATATTACATCGATTTCTAGTGACGTGAACGTTTTTATTTGCTATCAAAATAAACCTTTACAGTGACTAATACAACATAATAATAATGTTTGTACATCCTGCTTTCTACTGCAACTACGACTGTTAAAATTACGCTCCCTTATGCTTAATTTATTTTCGGTTTGTCAACTTCTAGAACACTCTGTTGATTCATTCATGTTTTATGTTCTATGTTTTGTGGCCTTTCCATGTATTTCTATTATTTTACAAAACACTATAGGAGTAGGGTACATCCTCTGAATCGTCATGTAAGTTGAAAAAAAATTTAATTTAAAAAAATTAACTGCCAGTCAGTCCATCTTTCTATGGGGCTTAATAACAATGTTTATAAACATTTTAACCGGGGCCATACATGCCATACAATGTATGTCCTGTTGACAAATACTTCCTGAACTCATTTGTATTTGATGTTTGAAAAAAAAAAAACAAAAACTCCAAGTAAAGAACAAGAACAAACGTATAAAATGTAACGCCTCTAACAGATGTTTCAATTACAATAATAATTATAAACCACAAAGTGAAAACAAAATGTTGGCTTTGTTGTCTTAAAATATTACGTGCCATATTGTTGCATGTTTTAAAGTTATAAGTTTCTTAAATTATTGGCAACACATTGCAACAACATCTTGTTGTCACCAAAAGCACAGCACTGCACAGCATAATTCATCAGGCAAAACGCATCACAATTTTCTTTTAACAACAAATGGTTCTGAACACGCATTATAAGCAGTAGAATATGAAAGAAAAAGAAAAAGAAAATGTGGCAAGAAAAATTAAGAAAAAAAATATTGTTTGACCAACATTTTTTCTCACTGGAGACCTGTTGATCGAAACGCGCAGTAACAATTATTTCATAAAAAAATAAAAGAAAAAAATAAAATAAAATAAAATAACAGGCATTAAATTTTATTAAAAACAAAATAAGGAAAATGTATTAAAAAAAAACAAAACTTAACATTAAAATGTAAAAAGAAGGAAAGAAGAAGAAGAAGAAAAAAACGTATTTTTTTATTGCCTACTGAACAAACGCATAAAATTTTATGGGAAAATT
>QOCX01002389.1:0-22671 GCA_005959815.1 Sarcophaga bullata | reverse complement strand
ACTCCAACGGACCCGGTCGATGCTGAATTTGTGAATTGAGTTGATCAGCCAAACGGGCCTTTTTAAGCATGCGCTGCTTCTCGGCCAAGCTGGGATCAATATGACATTCATCTTCTTCTAAAATATGGCGTCTTTCGAGATCCTCACGATTTGGCCTCTGTTGGATTTTGGCCTTTAATAGGTCACTGGTTTTGGCACGTTCCAATTGTTTACATTGTTCATGAATGGCGGGTGAAGTTTTTAAAGCTGTGCGAGAGCAAGACAAAAGAAAAAAAGGCGATTAAAAAACAACAATAACAGTAAAATGGAGAGAGGGCGGAAAAAAGTTAACGAGATAAATCAATAAATCCTTAAAGTATGCTTTAGAAAAGATAAAATAAAAAGCCTAGCGGTATGCTTAAGAAAAACAAAGGCAATATGATTTAAATAGTTAATCTTGTCAATCCTTGAATTAATGCCAAGCATTTACCTTAAACTAAGTCTTTCAAATGTAAATTTTAAAAGGAAATTTTAGTTTTATACTGTGCAAACTTGATCAAACTTTAAAAAATATTTTCATTGACTACATGTTAATGAATGTGCCTTCACACCTATTATTTTTTTATGCATGAAGCTCCCTTATATGAAATCTACCGCATAGTATTAACATTCGAGTTTTTTTCGCCCTTTTACGCTTGACTAAGTTATGATGTCAGTTATCCTAATATCAATAGCTTTATAAGCTAAGGAGATTGGTGGTCTGGTTACAGTTGTCCACATATTCCGGTGCTTACACATTGTAGGCGTACACGGCCAATGATTAGATCTTCTACATACTAATTTTAGAGAAGTCATAATCAAGCAAAAGAGATGAAAATCATCAAAAACTACTACCGAACGTCATTAGGTTTTCTAGATTCCGTTAAGAATCACAAGATCTTTTGGTGAGTAATTGAAAGCGATAAGCTTGATTGTGAACTCAATTAAACTTAGTTGTGAGCTTAATAACTATTTATAACGCTACCCTAGATAGAAATACAATACTTTTAGCATATCTAATTTCGATTAGACCCGTTAAAAACGGATTACCTATATATGCCTATAAATATGCTACAATATAAATTGCAAATAAAATTATTTAAATTTGATATTTAAACAATTTTTACAGCATACTTTTAGTAGTTTAATAAAACAATTTTCGAAAGCATACTTTAAGGTTATGTTTTGTTTTTAGTTTTTATAGAAAGAAAAAAAATCCTCAAGCAATTTTTTATTAAAGTAAAATGCCTTTTAACCATAAATAAAATGAAGAAAATCAAATAAAAAAAATACTTACGTGGTATAATGCCTTGTTCAACAAGCGTGAATGGGTCTTCTAACCATTAATTTGACTTTGAGCGCTGCAGGATATTGGTTTTATTTTAAAACCACCAGACAAGTAATTTCAGCCATAATGTCATATAAAAAGAAAGAGAGAGAGAGAGGGAGAAATAAAATTAAAAAAAAATGTTTGTTTGCATGGCAATATGTTAAGCTGTGGAAAAACAAAAATTTATTCTCGAATTTTAGAAAGGAAATTCAAACAACTAAACTTTTGGTTGACCCCAGTCTTTTTTTTTCTTTTTAATCAGGGCCTCGAAAACTGTGGCCAACCAACCAACAACGTTGGCAGGTAAATGGTTACTCTGCCTATATTTATTTATTTTTTTTTTTCATTCTCTTTTATTTTATCTTTTCAATGTATTTGCATTGTTAAATCCTTAACATGGGGTCTGGGTCTTATTTATGAATTAAAAATATGGCCACTAACGAGGCAACAAATTTCCATATTCATGCACTCGCCCCTAACAGGAGTCTTTAAAGTTGTGATCTTGATACTGCCGTTAGTGGCAGTGGTACTGGTAGTGGTAAAGGCTGTTGCTATGGTAGCAGGCAGTGTAGTTGCGGTCTTGTTTACTTCTATAGTTTTTTTTTTTGCAATAAATGCAACCAAAGAGAGGGAAAAATGTTCATAAAATAAAAACACGTTAAATATATGCACACTAACACATTGAAAAGATGTCCTTTCAGGCTCTATAGCAAGCACACATACCTATACACACAGTTATGAAATGTGCACAGCTAAGCTACTTAATAAAATATTAAAAAAAAAAATAAAGTTTATAAGTATACAGTGGAGAACAAAACTGAGAACAATATTTACAAGCAAAAGAGTGTTTTAAACACGTTTCTATAACTAAAACTCTTTATCACATTAGACAAAGTTCAAAGGTCACATACATTGAAAACAAACATTTATGTAATCTTCTTGAAAGCATTACAAAATATTTCCTCCACCGTTTTAATGACCCTACATTGCATTAAAGGTCATAAAAAAATTATTTTCTTTAATTTCAACATTAAAAAATTAAAAATAAAAGGCCAAAGGTCATATAAATAAAGTTTTAAATAACAGACTGAGCCATAAGAACACTTCAGCAAAAAGGTCAGAGGATTAAGCCTTCTGCACGCAGTTCAAAGTTAAGAAAATCCTATGTTTCTAGAGGTAAATAGTGAAAAGCCTCTAACCTGGCATTATTTGCAGTATAAAGAAAGGTTTCTTCCATATATAGGGTGGGTCATTTAAAAGTTTAAATTTCAAAATGCAATTGCAAAAGGAAAACGGTTTGAAATTTTGTCAAATTTATTCTTTTGCTGTGAAGAGTACAATTGTTCCGTTTAGAAATGGAATATCATTTCATTCATACGGCTGCTGAGGCCCACCTCACAGTATCTCATTCGACCGCACAAATTTTAGTGTACTTTTTAGAGTGTATAGGGTCGTTTCTTTGCAATGGCATCATGTTGTTGTTGGCCTTCAAATGCTCAATAGTCTCTGGTTTGTCGACATAACATTCTACTTTAACAGTGCCCCACAGAAAATAGTCCAATGGTGTCAAATCGTAGCTTTTTGGCGGTTAATTGAAATCACCATTTCGCCTAATTAAATGGTTACCAAATGTATGATGCAATAAATCGATTGCCGCATGAGATTTATGGCAAGTTGGACCTTTCTGTTGAAACCAAACATCGTTCACATCAATACCATGAAGAGCGGGTACGAAAAAAATCGATTATCATAGTGCAATAGGTGTCTCCATTGACCGTAATGTTTGCGCCGTCCTCATATTCAAAGAAATATGGGGCTATGGTGCCTCCGCTGTGCAAGCCGCACCAAACAGTCACTCATAATGAGTGCATTTGCTTCTGTAGGACTACGTGTTGGTTTTCTGATCCCCCAAATACGGCATTTTGGTGTATTAATGTATCCCCCAAGATGAAAATAAGCCTCATCTGAAAAGATGATATTTTTTCTTTTTGGCAAAATCGTCAACATTTTGCAGTTTCTTGTTGGGCCAATAAATCGCCAACGTTGCTCAAACGTAAATCGATTCATTACGTTCAGTGGCTGCTCTCCCTTCTCGTCTATTGTGCTTCAATTTGCTATCTTAGGAAATTTTGGAGAGCCATCATGTCTCAAACCGTGGTACCGTTAAACAGCTGTTTGATTGAATTGATACCACATTCCGTGAGGGTCTAGAATACAAATGTTAAGGAACGTGAGAAGTTCAAGCCTCTAAAGAAGTTGCGATGATTTAAAGAAAAACTAAAGGTTTGGGCAAGTTTTGACCAATAGAGTGACAATATTTTGAAAGACCAAAATCTTGTTTTCATCAATTTGCAATCAATTGGTCATTCTATGCCTAAGGTTGTAATATTATAAAGCTAATGCCTAACACGAATCATACATGATTGTATGCCTGCTTAAAATATTCTATTGGAGCACGTATAGTGCGTGTCCTGTAGGGAAAGAAAACAAGACAGCAGAATAGGAGAAAAAAAACATAATTTTGTCAACAAAACAATTCATTATTGTGTTTATTGTTGCCACAAGACTGTCAGTTTAAATTAAGGTTTGTTTTTCTCTCCGTCTTTCTCTCTGTCTTTCTCTCTCTCTCTCTCTCTACATATGCAATCAACAGTTTAGCTATGCAGACATATGCGGTCAGAAAGGCTTTTATGCCAGCCATATATGTTGATAAACTCATATCCCCAGCTGGCAGTGTTTTCTGTACAAGATGCAAAAGATATTTTGTTTTGCCTATAAACCAGTAGTCATAATACTGTCAGTGCCTTTGGCATTTTGTTAACCATTATGTCATACATGTAGCATGTACATATGTATGACAACAACAGTAGAATTAAACTATAACGAATTGTAACTGTATGATGTCCACAAATGGTAATGGATGGACAATAAAACTGTTAGTTTTTGGTGAGTTGTGGACCTCAAATTGTCGTCGAATTAGAACTCATTTCTAGGGGCTTAGTGTTACTGAGGGAAATATATTCTTAGACTAGGAGAACAGGATGTTCACACATCATATTCTGCCATCAACTGCATGGCTTCACGAAACGTAACTCAAAAGAGGATTTAAACATTCTAAAGATAGGCAGAATTGGTACAGGCAGTGAATTTGTATATCTTGGCTCCGCCGTTAGCATCGAAACTGACGTCAGGATGGAGATTAAGCGTAGGATCACGTTTGCCAGCAGAAAAAGATAGGTAGATAGGTTGAGGCAGAGAAGACCAACCAAAAGGGTCTCTTCATTTACATCTATGCCACCAAGTAGGCTTATTATGCGCTTACCATTACA
Source organism: Sarcophaga bullata (assembly GCA_005959815.1). NCBI lineage: Eukaryota > Metazoa > Arthropoda > Insecta > Diptera > Sarcophagidae > Sarcophaga > Sarcophaga bullata. Next base: position 17,994 of record QOCX01002389.1, on the reverse strand, counting down.
GGAACCAACCATAATTTCTGCAGAATGTCAGGCCACAACTGCAGAAAGAGAAAAGTTTTTCACCACAATACTTATGCACCACAATACTTATGCACCACAATACTTATTGACCACAAAACTTACTCACCACAATCCTTAAAGAAAATCGATTAAAAATCGCAAAAATAGATAAAATTCTAGAAAATATGTATGAAAATAACGATTTGCTTATTGGAGATAATAAAGTTGAAAAATCAAGTAGTTTTTCCAAATATGCTCTCCATAAATAGGGCAAAATTCGATAAAATTTAAGAAGGTGCTGTTATCTGCCTTAGTAGGCTGGAATGCTATTGGATCAAGGATTCCAAGACTGTTTTCGTTAAGGTCGGATCACGATTGGACTCGGAGATATAGCTGAGAGATATAGCTGACGTAGCTAACTTTTTTATACGAGCCAACAAAATGCTCTTTAAAATCGCAAAAAATTCGATAAAATTTAAAAAGGTGCGGCTTTCTGACCTATTGGGCTGGATTGCAATTGGATCAAGGATTCCAAAACAGTTTTCGCTATAGTCGGGTCTCAATTGGGATCGGAGATATAGCTGATAAAGCTGATATTTTTATACGAGCAAACAAAATACTCTATAAAAATCGCTCCCAATCGTGACCCAACCATAACGAAAAACTGATTTGGAATCTTTGATCCAACACCTATCCAGCCCAATAGGTCAGAAATCCACAGCTATCTAAATTTTATCAATTACGTGACGATTTATACGTTGACTATATAACTCGGCTATATCTCCAACCCAATCGTGACCCAATCATAATGAAAACTGATTTGGAATCCCTGATCCAATAGCTATCCAGTTGACAGTGTCTGTTAACATAACATTTACTGTAAAAAACAAAAAACAATATAACTTTTGCAGCTATCTTCACACACATTTCATGATAATGTCCTTTTTATAGAGTTCTTAATATGGACTATTATAGTATGGAAGAAAAAAAATCGATAAAAAAAATATGGAAAAAATAAAACGATAACGATTACGAGATGATGGCGATGATGGTGACCTTTAATGGCATTATAATTTGCATCATCATACTTAAATATCAACCAACCAACCAACCAACCAACCAACCTAGCCAACCGCCCACTGAGTATGGTAAGTGTTATGATGACATGTTAATCGAGTGCCGTTTACACAGGTAATAAATATGAAATGATTAAAGGAAAATAAAATAAAATTATCCGGCGTCATATAAATAAATAAAGTGTGATATTTTCTATACAATGAACTAATACGGAACGAATTAAAGCACAAAAATGTTAGCTTCGTCGGCTATATCTCCGATCCCAAGGTTCAGTCGACCATATCGAAAACTGTTTTGGAATCCTTGATTTAATAGTTATCCACCCAATAGGCTGACGTAGCTAACTTTTTTATACAAGCAAACAAAATGTTCTATAGAAAACGTGAAAAATTCGATAAAATCTAAAAAGGTGCGGTTTTCTCACCTATTACGCTGAATAGCTATTGGATCAATGATTCCAAAATGGATTTCGGTATGGTCAAACGACCCTTGGGATCGGAGATATAGCCGACGAAGCCAAAATGTTTATACCAGCAAACAAAACGCTCTACATAAATCGTGAAAAATTCGATAAAATTTAAATAGGTACAGTTTTCTGACCTATTGGACTAGATAGATATTGAAGCAGGGATTCCAAAACAGTTTTCGGTATGGTCGAGCAAACATTGGGATCGTAGATATAGCCGACGAAGCCAACATTTTTATACCAGCAAACAAGACGCTCTATATAAATCGCGACAAAATCGATAAAATTTAAAAAGGTGCGGTTTTCTGACCTATTGGGCTGAATAGCTATTGGATCAGGGATTCCAAAACAGCTTTCGGTATGGTCGAACAAACATTGGGATCGTAGATATAGCCGACGAAGCTCAGTTTTTTATACCAGCAAACAAAATCCTCTATATCAGCCGCGACAAAATCGATAAAATTTAAAAAGGTGCGGTTTTCTGACCTATTGGGCTGAATAGCTATTGGATCAATGATTCCAAAATGGATTTCGGTATGGTCGAGCGAACCTTGGGATCGTAGATATAGCCGACGAAGCTCAGTTTTTTTATACCAGCAAACAAAATGCAAGGATTCGAATGCAACCAGATTTGGTTGACCTACCACCCACGGTTGTTGAATTCCACGCTCCCTTTTCCTATTTGGAAAAGTGTTACTGAAAAGGCACATATCCCCTCTATCGTCTTCTCCTCAGACATCTCCGAACCCTTTATATATAGACCATTTTGTTTACTTGTATAAAAACCAGCTTCGTCGGCTATAAATCTGACCCCAAGGTTCGCTCGACCATATTGAAAGCTGTTTTGGAATCCCTGATCCAATAGCTATCCAGCCCAATAGGTCAGAAAACTGCACCTTTTTAAATTTTATCGAATGTTTCACGATTTATGTAGAGCATTTTGTTTGCTGGCATAAAAAAGTTGGCTTCATCGTAAGCGAGTTTGGGCTTATAGCCTGTAATTGGCCCACATTGTGGGGTCTGCCTTCTTTGAGGCAGTGTAGTTTCAATTGATGGGCATACTTTCAGCTATGCAGCTACCTAGGTATCCAGCCACACAGCTATGCAGCTACCTAGGTATTCAGCTACCTAGCTATCCAGCTACTTAGGCATCCAGCTACCCAGCCATTCAGCTACCCAATCATACAGCTTCCCAGCTAGCCAGGTATCCAGCCACCCAGCTATTCAGCTGCCTAGGTATCCAGCTACCCAGCTATGCGGCTACCTACGTATCCAGCTACCCAACCATACAGCTATCCAGCTAGCTAGCCATCCAGCTACCTAGGTATCCAGCTGCCTAGGTATCCAGCTTCCCAGCTATGCAGCTACCTAGGTATCCAGCTACCCAACCACACAGCTACCCAGCTAGCCAGGTAACCAGCCAGCTATCCAGCTACCCAGCTAGCCAAATATCCAGATACCTAGCTACCTATCTCGCCAGCTATCCAGCTATTACCCTGCAACCCAGCCATCCAGGTATCCAGCTACCCAGCTATGCGGGTAGCTACCTAGCTATCCAGCTACCTAGGCGTCCAGCTACCCAGCTATGCAGCTACACAGCTACCTAGGTACCCAACTACCTAGCTATCCAGCCACCCGGCTATGCAGCTACCTAGGTATTCAGCTACCTAGCTATCCAGCTACCTAGGTATCCTAGGGGTTTTTGGCAAATGATTTTCTTTAACTTCTTATAACTTTATAACGAAGGCACTAATTTTTATAAAGCTGGTATCAATAGCTAGGTAGCTGGATACCTAGGTAGCTGAATACCTATTCAGCCACCCAGCTATTCAGCTGCCTAGGTATCCAGCTATCCAGCTATCCAGTTATCCTGCTATCCAGCTACCTAGGTATCCAGCTACTAACCTGCTGGCCACCTACGAAGCTACCCCATTACTCAGCTACCCAGCCACATAGTTACCCAGCAATACAGGTAACCAGCTACCTAGCTAGCAAGCTACCCAGCTATTCAGCTACTACCCTTCAGCCCAGCTAGACAGCTACCCAGCCATCCAGGTATCCAGCTACTAAGCTATACAGCTACCTAGGTATCCAGCTACCCAGCTATACAGCTACCTATGTATCCAGCTGCCCAGCTATACAGCTACCTAGGTATCCCGTTACCCAGCTATCCAGCTACCCAGCTAGCCATATATCCAGCTTATTTGGCGTTCTACTATGTAGCTACCTAGCTAGCTGAATAGCTGAATACATATCCAGCTACCCTGAATACCTATCCAGCTACCCAACCATACAGCTATCCAGCTAGCTAGACATCCAGCTACCCAGCTATACAGCAACTTAGGTATCCAGTTACCCAGCCATACAGCTACCTAGGTATTCAGCTACATAGGTATCCAGCTACCCAGCAATACAGCTGCCTAGGTATCCAGCTACCCAGCTATACAGCTACCTAGGTATCCAGCTTCCCAGCTATACAGCTAGCCAGGTATCCAGCCACCCAGCTATTCAGCTGCCTAGGTATCCAGCTACCCAGCTATGCGGCTACCTAGGTATCCAGCTACCTAGCTACCCAGCTATACATTTACCTAGGTATCCAGCTACCCAACCACACAACTACCCAGCTAGCCAGGTAACCAGCCAGCCAGCTATCCAGCTAGCCAAATATCCAGCTTCCTTGGCGTTCTACTACGTAGCTACCTAGTTAGCCAGATACCTAGCTACTTAGCTCGCCAGCTACCCAGCTATCCAGCTATTACCCTGCAACCCAGCCATATGGATAGCTGAATACCTAGGTAGCCGCATAGCTGGGTAGCTGGATACCTAGGTAGCTGTATAGCTGGGAAGCTGGATACCTAGGTAGCTGTATAGCTGGGTAGCTGGATACCTAAGTAGCTGTATAGCTGGGTAGCTGGATACCTAGGTAGCTGTATAGCTGGGTAGCTGGATACCTAGGTAGCTGTATGGCTGGGTAACTGGATAGCTGTATGGTTGGGTAGCTGAATAGCTGGGTGGCTGGATACCTGGCTAGCTGTTAAGCTGTTATGCGGCTACCTAGCTATCCAGCTACCTAGCTATCCAGCTGCCCAGCTATACAGCTACCTAGGTATCCCGTTACCCAGCTATCCAGCTACCCAGCTAGCCATATATTCAACTTATTTGGAGTTCTACTATGTAGCTACCTAGCTAGCTGAATAGCTGAATACCTATCCAGCTACCCTGAATACCTATCCAGCTACCCAGCTATACGGCTACCTAGGTATCCAGCTATTACCCTGCAACCCAGCCATCTGGATAGCTGAATGCCTAGGTAGCCGCATAGCTGGGTAGCTGGATACCTATCCAGCCACCCAGCTATTCAGCTACCCAACCATACAGCTATCCAGTTACCCAGCCATACAGCTGTATGGTTGGGTAGCTGGATAGCTAGGTAGCTAGATACCTATTCAGCTGCCTAGATATCCAGCTACCCAGCTATGCGGCTACCTAGGTATCCAGCTACCTAGCTACCCAGCTATACATTTACCTAGGTATCCAGCTTCCCAACCACACAGCTACCCAGCTAGCCAGGTAACCAGCCAGCCAGCTATCCAGCTACCCAGCTAGAATACCTATTCATCTGCCTAGGTATCCAGCTATCCAGCTACATAGGTATCCAGCTACTAACCTGCTGGCTACCTACGAAGCTACCCCATTACTCAGCTACCCAGCCACATAGTTACCCAGCAATCCAGGTAACCAGCTACCTAGCTAGCAAGCTACCCAGCTATACGGCTACCTAGGTATCCAGGCTAGCCAGGTATCCAGCCACCCAGCTATTCAGCTGCCTAGGTATCCAGCTACCTAGCTATGCGGCTACCTAGGTATCCAGCTACCCAGCCATACAGCTACCTAGGTATTCAGCTACCTAGGTATCCAGCTACCCAGCTATACAGCTACTTAGGTATCCAGCTACCTAGGTATCCAGCTACCTAGGTATCCAGCTACCTAGGTATCCAGCTACCTAGGTATATCCAGCTACCTAGGTAATCCAGTACCGTCCAGGCTATCCAGCTACCTAGGTATCCAGCTACCTAAGTATCCAGCTACCTAGGTATCCAGCTACTAGGTATCCAGCTACCTAGGTATCCAGCTACCTAGTATCCAGCTACCTAGGATCCAGCTACCTAAGGTATCCATACCTAGGACCAGTACCTAGGTATCCAGCTACCTAGGTGATCCAGCTACCTAGGTATCCAGGTTGCCTAGGTATCCAGCTACCTAGGTATCCAGCTACCTACGGTATCCAGCTACCTAGCTATCGAGCTACCTAGACATCCAGCTACCCAACCATACAGCTTCCCAGCTAGCCAGGTATCCAGCCACCCAGCTATTCAGCTGCCTAGGTATCCAGCTTACCTATGCGGCTACCTACGTATCCAGCTACCTAGCTATCCAGCTACCCAACCATACAGCTATCCAGCCAGTACTACGTACGAAGTAATACATTTAATCTATTTTAAAATGATTCAGTGGGCGTGGCAATATTCTAAAGTGGGCGTAAGAATAAAAGTACATGTTTATAGATTTCATTTGATACCAACTTTATAAAAATTAGTGCCTTCGTTATAAAGTTATAAGAAGTTAAAGAAAATCATTTGCCAAAAACCCCTAGGATACCTAGGTAGCTGGATAGCTAGGTAGCTGAATACCTAGGTAGCTGCATAGCCGGGTGGCTGGATACCTAGGTAGCTGGATAGCTAGGTAGTTGGGTACCTAGGGAGCTGTGTAGCTGCATAGCTGGGTAGCTGGACGCCTAGGTAGCTGGATGGCTGGGTTGCAGGGTAATAGCTGGATAGCTGGCGAGCTAGGTAGCTAGGTATCTGGCTGACTAGGTAGCTACATAGTAGAACGCCAAGGAAGCTGGATATTTGGCTAGCTGGGTAGCTGTGTGGTTGGGTAGCTGGATACCTAGATAGCTGCATAGCTGGGAAGCTGGATACCTAGGCAGCTGGATACATAGGTAGCTGGATGGCTAGCTAGCTGGATAGCTGTATGGTTGGGTAGCTGGATAGCTAGGTAGCTGGATACGTAGGTAGCCGCATAGCTGGGTAGCTGGATACCTAGGCAGCTGAATAGCTGGGTGGCTGGATACCTGGCTAGCTGGGAAGCTGTATGATTGGGTAGCTGGATGTCTAAGTAGCTCGATAGCTAGGTAGCTGGATAGCTAGGTAGCTGGATAGCTAGGTAGCTGGATAGCTAGGTAGCTGGATACCTAGGTAGCTGGATACCTAGGTAGCTGGATACCTAGGTAGCTGGATACCTAGGTAGCCGCATAGCTGGGTAGCTGGATACCTAGGCAGCTAAATAGCTGGATGGCTGGATACCTGGTTAGCTGCTATCCAGCTAGCTAGCTATCCAGCTACCTAGCTATGCAGCTACCTAGGTATCCAGCAACCCAGCTACCTAGGTACCCAGATATCCAGCTACCTAGGTACCCAGCTATACAGCTACCTAGGTATCCAGCTACCTAGGTATCCAGCTACTAACCTGCTGGCCACCTAAAAAGCTACCCCATTACTCAGCTACCCAGCCACATAATTACCCAGCAATCCAGGTAACCAGCTACCTAGCTAGCAAGCTACCCAGCTATCCAGCTACTACCCTTCAGCCCAGCCACACAGGTACACAGCCATCCAGGTATCCAGCTACCAAACTATACAGCTACCTAGGTATCCAGCTACCCAGCTATACAGCTACCTATGTATCCAGCTGCCCAGCNTAGCTGGGAAGCTGGATACCTACGTAGCTGTATAGCTGGGTAGCTGGATACCTACGTAGCTGTATAGCTGATACCAGCTACCTAGGTATCCAGCTACTAACCTGCTGGCCACCTAAAAAGCTACTCCATTACTCAGCTACCCAGCCACATAATTACGCAGCAATCCAGGTAACCAGCTACCTAGCTAGCAAGCTACCCAGCTAGCTACTACCCTTCAGCCCAGCCAGACAGGTACCCACCATCCAGGTATCCAGCTACCACGTATACAGCTTCCTTGGCGTTCTACTATGTAGCTACCTAGTTAGCCAGATACCTAGCTACCTAGCTCGCCAGCTATCCAGCTATTACCCTGCAACCCAGCCAACCCTAGCTGGATACCTAGGTAGCTGCCATATCTGGGTAGCTGGATAGCTGGATTACCTAGGGCAGCGCATGAGGCGCTGGCGTAGGCTGGATACCTAGGTAGCTGTATAGCTGGGTAGCTGGATACCTACGTAGCTGTATAGCTGGGTAGCTGGATATCTAGGTAGCTGAATAGCTGGCTAGCTGGATTCCTAGGTAGCTGTATAGCTGGGTAGCTGGATTCCTAGGTAGCTGTATAGCTGGGTAGCTGGATACCAAGGTAGCTGGATAGGTATTCAGACAGGAATCCAGCTACCCAGCTATCCAGCTACCCAGATATGCGGTTACCTAAGTATCAAGCTATCCAGCTACCCAGATATGCAGCTACCTAGGTATCCAGCTACCCAGATATGCGGCTACCTAGGTATCCAGCTATCCAGCTATCCAACTACCCAGATATGCAGCTACCTAGGTATCCAGCTACCCAGCTATGCGGCTACCTAGGTATCCAGCTATCCAGCTACCCAGATATGCAGCTACCTAGGTATCCAGCTACCCAACTATGCAGCTACCTAGGTAGCTAGGCTAGCTAGGTAGCTACATAGTAGAACGCCAAAGAAGCTGCTATACAGCTACCCAGCTATGCAGCTACCTAGGTAGCTAGGCTAGCTAGGTAGGTAGGCTAGCTAGGTAGGTAGGCTAGCTAGGTAGGTAGGCTAGCTAGGTAGGTAGGCTAGCTAGGTAGGTAGGCTAGCTAGGTAGCTAGCTAGCTGGATAGGTAGGTATTTGGATACCCTTCCCACTCATGTATAAAATCAAGGCACACAACATAATTGGTGTGAAGAGCTAAGTCGAAAGCCTGACTAAAGGTGTGTAATGACCAATTATGTATGTATGTATGTACGCATGTATAAACTTATCTTGTTTAATGGCCACGTTAAATTTTAGTTTTTTAAACGGATAAAGTTCTCAACTAAGTTCCTACAGTTCAGAGGATTCTGTGGATCCATGAATTTTCATGGATAAAAGGTATGTATTTCATTCAAAAATTTGAGGCTTACTGACCCACCCTCGTATGTATATGCATATATACAAAGAAGACTACTAAGCAATACCCTAGTACCACTTAAAGTCATAAAATTAATCGTTATTAGTACGGAAAGCATTGGTAAGTAATTTCAGCACCTTTCTACAACAGCAATAGCAAGAACAAGAGCAAGAGCTATGTTGCTAACCGTACATATGTATGTATGTTGTATGTTGCATACATTTGCATAAACAAGTAGTTTCAGATGGACAGATATGGACAAACGACCAACAACAAGGAGATAACAGAGATGTTTACATTCGAATTCAGAGAGAGAGAGAGAGAGAGAGAGAGAGAGAGAGGAGATAAGAAAATACGATTAAAGCAATGCGAGTGGAGATAGGGAAACAGGGACATAAAACCGGCGTTAATGCTATTGCCAACTGAGTTTTTTCTTTTTATTGTTTTAAGTGTTTATGTCAGTGCGTGCGATTTTTATTGAGTGTGGTTGAGAGTAGTTCTATTAGAGAGTAAACCTATATTTCTCTCTCTCTCTCTCTCTCTTACTCTCGTTTGGTAAAATTAGTAACAAAACAAAATAATCAAATAAAAACCCGCAACAACGAACGAAAAACGTATTAAGAGCGTATAATTTAATACGTAACACGTAAACGATTACGTTTATTCGCTGGTATAATAAAAAAACCCTCGAAATATTAAGGAAAACATGTTTGAGAGAATAACAACAAATGAAAACGTTACAATCGATCAAAGTAAACTACATGATACCCTACATGTGGAGGGGGATATTATAGACCAAATGAAATTTATCGATACGTTGAAACAAATCGATGTTTTCTTTACTAATCAACATCTATACATCGATGAATCAAATGAAATTGGTTAAGAAACAGGGACGATCTCGTCTTGGTATAGACTTTGCAGAATTTAGGCCCGTAGCATACAGCTGAAAGAACCAGTGCAATGGATGCTATGGTTAGATTAATAAAATACAAATCTAACGTGAGATTAATCAACGTACATTACTACATACATTCACAATTGGCCATTATAACCCTTCAGTCAGGATTATGGCCTAAGTTCTTACACCACTTATGTTGTGAGTGTTAATTTTATACATTAGTGGCTGGACCTACAGTTTAAAGTCGACTCCGAACGACAGATTTTTTTGAGAAACTTTTTATGGCAATTTTATTTACTCTCAGAGTTTTTGCCAGAAATCTGCTGAGAGGAAGTCGCCGAAGAAATATTTTTTCTATTTCGTTTTTGATGTCTGACCGGGGATTCGAACCCTTGACTTTTGACTAATAAGCCAACACACTACCTACTAGCCTAGGGCTTCAAGCAGTATCTGTACATCGCTGTAGTCTAGTAGGTAGAGTGTTGGCTGATTCGACGTGAGACCAGGGTTCACAAAATCCAGGTCAGACATCTCCAACAAACTGCAATATGAAAAAAATATTGTTGCGGCAAGTTCCTCCCAGTAGATTTCTGGCAAAAGCTCTGGGAGTAATTAAAATGACCATGAAAATGTTTCTTTAAAAAATCTGTAATTCGGAATCGACTTTAAACTGTAGGCTCCCCGTTAGTCATGTATTTAACACACACACACACACATAACGTAAATGCCCTGAGAAGCTAGGTCGTAATGAATGAAGGTTTGTAATGACCAATTATGTATGTAAACAATACCAGGAAACTCTATGCTTGGCAACGACATATTCTTTTAAGAGAGGCACCGAACAAAAGCGGCGTATTCAGTCGCCTAGTGAGTTACTCAGAACCCGTTGAGAAACTCGAAAATTATTACAAATCGAATGTTTACGCCATTGGAAGGCGAGTGCAATTTAATCACACGAATCTCAGAAAATAGGACATAGTAATACTGCTTGATATGCTGCCTTTCGGGTTGTTAAGAAGTGGGTAGACCTAGATTCCTAGATCTTGGGGGAATTCCCGGAATATAAAAATCGGATGAGACCCCAATGAAGAAAATCGCTGATGACACCAGAATCTTTCAGCAGAGTAGAAAGAAAGAATTGGCATGGCCAGATAATTTGAACTTTTGATAGGTAATTACAATGAAAAGAAGTAGGATAGGCTTAGAGGCCTAGACTAGATCAGGTCCTATGGAGGGAAACCGAGTAGGTAGAAGAAGGGATTAAAATGGCATACTTGGCCAAATAATTTAAACTGAGCTATTCATTACGCTGTCGAGAAGTAGCCTAAGGAAATTAAGAGAAGAGATTTTAAAGGCTCAAAGTACACGTGATTGAAAGTGGGTATCAATTCAAGCCCAGAATGCAGACTCCATGGTGAGGTGCACAAACTAGAAACTAACCAGAACACATGCATTCTTCAAATGTATGTGGCATAAATGCTTCTCAGAAGCAAACACTTGGGTATTTACTAAGGGAACGGCAGGGAGTTATCCCGAAAAGCATTCTGAAGTTTGTGAAGACAATAGGATTACGGCAGGCAATACGTGGATACTTTATATAGTTCGGAGACAGTGCAATATATTCTTACAAATATCTATCGACGTATAGAAAACATCTATCGATGCATAGAAAACGTCTATCGATGTATAGAAAACATCTAGTCGATGTATAGAAAAAGCACTATCGATGTTAGAAAACAGTCTATCGGATGTATAGAAATCTCGATGATAACAACGAAGTTTTTGTTCCTCATCGCACTGATCCTGGCATTTACTTTCTAGGGGTAGAGCTGTGAAACCACAAAAAACAAAATTCATTAAAATAACGAGAGGAGGAGAGATGAGGAGATAGCACGTTCATGTTATTTGAAATATTTATTTATTCTCTAAATACGAGCACTTATGATGGTATGGGTACATGTATGTTCTAAAACGGTTTATTTACTTTTATTATCGCCATTAAACAGCAAGCGTGGGCTGTAAGAAAAGCAAAAGATTTTGTGTTACGACAGGCTAACAGTGTTAGGTATGTTGTTCCTATAAGGGAGAGCGAAATGAGCTGTTACGGTAGTTAGACACGGTATTGTATGTGTAAGTGGAGTGAAAAATATTTGTTCTGTTTTATTTTGTTAATTTGTATGCATTTGAGTGGCCGATTGTTACATGGAAATTTTATTATAAATTATTCTGCGCGTGTATTGCAGCCGCAAGTGATCTGTTTTTTTCATGATCCGTTTCCTCGTAACTTTCCCCACTCTTCGTTGGCTGCTTCCCATAATGAGATATTTAATTGTATGTGGCTTGAATGTATTTTCTAGCGTCGAATACTAATTATATTTACTTGTAATTTTTATCTTTTCTCTCGTCTGCTCGTCTCTCTCTCTCTCGTCTCTCTCTCTCTCTCTTCTCTCCTCTCTCTCTTTTCATGTTATGTCGTCTATTTTACGCACTTGACGTGTTAAAAATAATATGCCGGTTCAGCGATGGTTCAGAAACGCTTTCATTCAATCTAATTCTTTGACAAACTCCATTAGGAGGCAATAAAGTACAGGATAAAATTTAATTTTCAAATGAATATTGATAATCAATGATTTGTGGTTATTTCTGAAAGGGAGCGCAAGGAGAAAAGAGAGATGATTAGAGAGAGAGAGGTTTGTATGGTTTAATGATTATTTTTATTCAATATCATGAAATAGCAGTTTGGCGAAGGCGAATGCCAAGAAATATTTTAAAATATCGAAACGTATTCATAAATATTAAGATTTTGATTTTTAATTCACGTTGTTACACTCTTTTCCAGTATTATACACGATCGTGTACTTCACTAAAAATGGCGATTTCAACACTTGGAATTGTAAATATGGAACCAATAAACCGAAAAACACGATATTGTAAATGAAACTTGGATAAACCAAAGCAGATTATCAATGCCAAATTAATGCTCTGATGAAAGAAAAAAAAGAATCTTTTCAGATGAAGCTCAGTTTCATCTTGGTGGTTAAGTTAATAAGCAAAATTGCCGTATTTGAGCCTCAGAAAACCCAGACATAATCTTACAGAAGCTAATGCAACCATTACGAGTGACTGTTTGGTGCAGATTGTAGAGCGGAGCCATTATTGGCCCATTTCAAAGAAGAAAATGAGGACGGCACAACCACTGCGATCAATTGGCACACCTATCGCATCATGATATATACTCCCTATGATATTGATGGGGACAGGATAATGCAATTTGGCACACATCTCCTGCTATAATCGATTTATTGTGTTAAATGTTTGATAACCATTTAATTAGGCGAAATGGTGATGGCAATTGGCAGCCAAGAAGCTACGATTTGACACCATTGAACTCTTTTCTGTGGGGCTCTGTTAAAGTAGAATGTTATGTTGACAAACCAGAGACTATTGAGCCTTTAAAGGCCAATATTAATGATGTCATTGCAAAGGAACGACCCTATACACTCGAAAAAGTGCATGAAAATTGGTCCGATTGTATGAGAAGTACTTTGAGGCCAAACACGGCAGCTATACGAATGAAATACTATTCCATTCCTAAACGGAACAATTGCACTTTCACAGCAAAGGAATAAATTTGGAAAATTTTAAACCATTTCGGCTGTATGCATTTTTAAATTGAAACTTTTAAATGGCCTAGCCTATGTTATTGCACCAATATTCACAATAAATGCCTAAAATTTTGCAAAAAAAAAATCCCCGGAATTTTTAAGCTATGTTGGTATGTCTTAATCTATGAACAAAATGTAATTGAATGCCATGCGATTTCCAGTAATTTGCTGGTGAATTGTTTAATTAACCTTAATTTTATATTTTAATTTCTGTTTTGTTTTTCTCTCTCTCTCTCTACTTTAGGCAACGTAATGAAATTAGAACCTCAAATATGTAAGTAATGGAGGCAAGGGAAGTAGTATGCAAACAAAAAAAAGGCACAAGGCACAAGGCACAAGAAAGTCAGCTCACTTTACATGGAATGACGCCAATGCAAAGAAAAAGGAAGAAGAAACAAAGGCAAGAAAAGATTTTTTTTATTTATTTATACGACGTATAATTTTTGTGAATCTTTTTTTATCTTTTCCAGATGTTGGTGTAAAGAAAATCATAAAATTCAAATGAACGACATCGTTAACAGGTTCGTAATAGGAGCCACTAATTATTATCATCATCATCGTCGTCGTCGTCATAGTTGTCGTATCATATTATCGTTATTCAGGCAAACATGAGAAGAAATTTATTTTTGAAATTTTTCCAAAATAAAAGGAAAATGATTGTTAAACTATATTCATATGATATTTTTAAGAATAAAAATAATTTTAAATGTCATGAACCTTAGAATTCTTCTTAGTGAAAGTAGTAGCAGATATTTTTAAAAAATATCATCACCATCGTTATCCATGTTATACATGATAACACAAGGAGAAAGTAAACAATGCCCTTTAAATCAATTTAATTTCTTTTGAGAATGGAAAGAGATTAAAGAAACCCATAAAGAGCTTTGATTTCGAATAGGTTTCTATTCCTTTATATGTATATAGGATGGTTCATTACGATTCATTACGTTTAGTGGAGATCAAATACAGAATTTTGTAACACAATAGAATGTCTTAAGTATTGCCGGGATTTGAATTAACCGCAGTTACAAATTTAAACCGATAGATAGACCACCCGATGTTAATAAATAAGATGGGAAAGAAATTAAGATCGCACGATTATGTTTGTTTATTTCATTTCAACTTTCCAAACTCTTGTCTCCTGCTGTAAATATTCGCAAATTAATTAAAACATCAAAAACTAGGAATTCTAACCACGGGACAAAAAAACCTTTTTTTTTTTTTGAAAATTAAAATGTAAAACTTTAGACATTTTTGTTGTTGTTGTTGTTTTGTTTCGTTCATTGCAATTGTTGAACAATTTTATAAACTACGAGTAAAACTTTAAAAGCCATTAGTCCACATGGTCAAGCAAAAAGATCTCATAAAACCTTAAGCCTTAACAATTAAACTTTGTTGTTTTTATTGTTGTTGTGCTTAACAATAATCCCGTAATGAGAAAAATAAAATAAAAAAGAACAACAAAAAAAAAACCAGAAATTAAGTTTCTAAAATATTCAAGAATTGCTTGTGGTTTTAAGGTTAAAATAGTAACAGTGAAGCACAACAAAAGCAAACATAAATTCCCTTTGTTTGTGCTGTGCCATGGTATTTAGGTAATGAAATCACAGTGGCTGGCTTACAGAACTACAGAGAGGAAGAAAAAAATAAATAAACGGACACAGGAAATAATTCTTAAAACATTTAGCCAACCCTACTGGATAAAGGTTTCCCCCACACCAACTAACAAAATTAACAAACAAAATACAAAATTAAGCGGAAATATTATCCTTGTAAGACATATTTACACATACATACACAATGGCTCAACAATAACTCTAACACAACATGTTTATTAAGAGATACAGTCGGAGTATGACACGAACTAACAAAGAGATACAGAAGAGAGATACATAGAAGGGAGCATGAGTACCCCATAAACATGCTAAGCTTCGCTTATCAAATAAGTTTTATTTGAGAGATAAATTTAAAATGGCAATGAATTCAATATTAGCATGATGGAGACTTATTGTGCGCTGTGTTTCAAGCGTCCTTGCATCGATGGCAGTAGACCACAATCGGTGTTACAATTCGATATGTTGACTGCCACCATAGAAAAGAAAATACGAATTCTCTCGTAGTTCGGCAGTCAACATGTTAAGTAGAAGGAAGAGAAAATTCTGCAACTCATTTCGGTTTTCAATGGGCACACAGAGGAAGTTCTAAAAGAAAAAATGCTGTCCGACAGCTGCAAAAAATAACTACAACCAGATGGTGACAGCCCTTCAACGAAAGTTTGCTGAAGTAATAAAGAAAACAAATCAAATGCCGAATGTAGAACCTGATTAATCTCTCTAGGATGTCGCTATGGAAATAGAGAAGTTGCTACTGATAACTTTTCCAGGGGAAAAAAGGCCCGCCTATATACCATTTCAAGCACAAGGGGCCACTCGCTATTCGAATGTTGGGTTGGCCGTTTGTCTAACGTAGAAAATAAACTTTCTGAACAGCGGGTCCATAAATTCGACACTCGAATTAAAATGCGGTATAAAGAGGCTGTGGCGAAGGGATAAGATCTAATAAGTAGCATGAGAGGGTCAAGAGACCAGACTCGGCGTAAACCCTTGTAAAACAAATAACGACGCAATAGCTCTTGTAAGACTGTTTAACTAATTCCAATGAAAGAAAATTATTGCCGTAAAGACGAAGGTAGGTCGGTCGATGTACTTCAATATGGCCGCCTAGCATCGAGAGGTATTCGAAGAGTGAGAAAACGAGAAGCTATTTCATTCATACAAAATTGGTCATAACAATCCTTCAATCTGGATTACGAACTAGTTGCTGACACCACTTACGTTGTGACGGCGTTGTGACGACAGTATAAAGTCCACTTCGAATGACAGATCTTTTTGAAAAACATTCCATGGCAATTTGTATTTACTCCCAGAGTTATTGCCACAAATCTGCTGAGAGGAAGTCGCCGACGAAGAAATATTTTTCATATTTTGTTTTGTTGGAAATGTCTGACCTGGGGGGCTTGAACCATGGGCCTTACATCTAATAAGCCAACACACTACCTACTAGACAACGGTGACTTTGCCAATTCATTGAATGGTAAGGACAAAGGGAATAGGTCCTAAAAAACCCAATCAAAAATAGGAAAATATCAAATGGCAATGGCGAATGCCAATTTGAGATTTTTGCAAATTAAAAAGCATGTGCTCACTTAGAATTGCTGATAATTAATAGGGCACTCTGTGAAATAAAAATACATAATCCAACATGAGTTTGAAGCACTTTACTCCACCTCTCTTGAACTATTCCTACTTTTGCAGAATTGCAAGACAACATGATTGAAGGCAATCTCCTGAGTGCTGGCCATCGTTATATAAAAACGAACACCTCCTGTTTGCAACATATTTTTAAGAGAAACCCCTACAATCCATCCATTATTCAGTTTCTCTATCAATCATTCAAATTTTCTACATGGAAAGTCATTCCGGCAGATGATTTCTATTTTTTTTTATTTATTTCACTGATATTGACCATATTGAGCCTTAAATAGGCCGGCCGGCCTCAATTAAATTTTTTACACTTAAAATTGAAAATATTTTACACTTTTGTTGTTCAGTTTCATTTTTTTCTTGGCCATTTTTTTTTTTTTAAGAAAATTCAATAAAAAAAAAAATTATAAATCAACACGATGCATCTAATGCTGTCAAAAGTAATAAAAATACCAGCAAGAAAACAAGAATAAGAAATTCAAAATCTAATCGATCAAGAACAAAAGAACCACAATTAAAAAACAAAAACTATACATGGCCGCGGTTTTTGTTGCCAATGGGCTAAAATGATAATCATGACGTTGATTTTTGATCGGCCTACGGCGTAAAATAATTTGTTTTTTCTTTCCTGATATTGTTTTTGTTATTGTCTTACTATTTAATGGCCAATAAACAATTTCGTATAAAACTGTAGGAGTGTGTATGGGTGTGTGTTTTTATAGAAAAAAATGAATTTGTTTTTCGCATTAAAATGAATTTAATTTTGTTGTTGTTTTTGTTGTGCTTGTTTTATAATTTAATGCGAAACACCTCCAAATGCCGCATGATTAACAGAAAAGTTTGCGGCAGTTTTGAGTTGTTCTTGTTCGCATCCTTTTTGACGCTAATAAAGCTTCAGCCAATACCATGACTACTAACGACTTTACTTAACAGAATACGGTTGACTGATGCTATTCCTGTGCTTGAGCAAGAAAAACCAAATCAAAGAGATCTCAAAATATGTATGTAGCAACTGGAATGACAGAAAGATTTCGAACTACCATAATACTGCTTAGCACAGTGTCGCTTAATACAGTGTTTCTTAACACAGTGCCGCTTAACGCAGTGCCGCCTAACGCAGTGTCGCTTAACACAGTGTCGCTTAGCACAGTATGGGTTAGAACAGCGTCGCTTAGCACAGTGTCGCTTAGCTCAGTATCGCTGAGCACAGTATTGCTTAGCATTGTGTCGCTTAACACAGTGTCACTTAGCACAGTGTCGCTTAGCATAGTATCGCTTAGCACAATACATCTGCCAAGAGTATGCAGACGCCATAGTTCAGTTACAAAAGATATAAATTTGAAGAGACTAGAGATTGTAAAGCTTTATCTTTTAGTTGGTTTGAGGATATCTCGTAAATTGGCGGAAAAATATCTGGAAGACTCAAATGAAGAGCCAAGCTAAGCCATAATAATATGCAGAAAGGCTCTAA